>JAHWFP010028464.1:0-34183 GCA_023313725.1 Lithobius niger
CAGCGCGGCCGATTTTGGTCTGTCTCTCCTCCTCCAGGCGTCCCCCTCTTCCCCACTCACCCCCTCCGTCGCTCTCCTACAGGTCCGCGCTAACCCTCTACCTGCCTGCCAAGCAGAAGGCATAAAAACCCAGACGCAGTGAGTATAGTTAACACAGCACAGCTCAAGGATTCTCAAAGCTAGAGGTCGCTACGCCGGTCGGGAGTGGAGATGCCGCGGTCCGATTGTTGCCATGCCGGGCAAAGGTAGTGGTTCGTATCGTACTTAGTTTAGCTTTAAAAGTTTAATTTTTGGAAACTCCATTCAAAATTTATAGTTTAAACTTAACTAAACCTCGTAGCTTTAGAAGGTAAATTTATGGTGCGTCAAGCCCAACGGCATTTCGGACGTTGGTGGCCGTAATTTAAGGGTTCACGGTCCCTTACTAAAAACCAGCTTTCATTATTTTGTTTTTTTAAACGCAGTTTAAAGTAAACAGGGACGGTTTGATCTTCGTGGACGGTTGCTTTGATTAAACGCTCGGATCCACTTTATATGTAGCCGAGGCTTTATAATTTAAGGAGTTGACTTATCAACAGCAACTCTGGGAGGTTTAATGCTTAGTTAATTCACGGTTGAAACAAAACTGTTATTTAGGTCTACTATTACTAGACAGCCGAGGCTGTTCGTAATTTAGAAGGCTCTTTTGCGAAATCCCCTTGTGCCTACTCAACTCTCTTTTTCTATTTGAAATTGTTTTATGTGAACCTCGTGTTGGTTCTAGTGTCGAATTTAAATGTAAATTCCCCATGTATTTTATGACCTAAACTAGGTGTAAAGTTACCCAAATGTATTTGTAGTGCGATATTTTTATTCATGTTTGTTTAAAATAAAAACCAGGAGTTTTTCTTAAACGTCCGTCAGTTTATTCGCTCGTTGTTCGCTAGAAGTTAACTTGTAAGATAATTCTCTTAAACTTAGCTTAGCTAGCCTAATTTTCCCACCTTGGTGGCAGCGTTACCGCTTATTATTACAGTTAGCCTACAATATTAGGACATGTGTAGCTCCATTCCCTACGCCGGGACTGTAGCTGTTGTGCTTATTTGAAACAAAAAGTACCCCAAAGTAATAGTAGGAAGATCAAGTTACACCAGGCGAGCGGCGATGCTACAAGCACCTACTCCGTCGTAGCATCCGCCGTTACAAAAGACAACTCCATTTTTTGTATGACACACAAATCTTGCAATATGCAAATGTAAGTAGCTGTACATAGCGCCAGGATGACATCTTCAGAATTGTGTCTTACATTCAAAACGTGAACGTGGATCTCGACGTGGATTCTAAAGGTGTGGATTCGTGACATCGGCCAGCTATGTTTTGTGTTTATTACTTTCTCAGCCTTGATCACCATTCCGGAAACGACCACTTAGAGGGCCTTTAAAGTAATGATCCACAAAGAACCAAAATTCGATCCCCATGTCCATTATTAGTGGTATTAGTGGCTGAGGCATGTGGACATCCGCCATCTGGACATTTAGTCTCAACCCAAAAGGACCTCCATCCTGCTTTTGCAGCATACTGGAATAGGCTGGCTAGGCTTTTTGAGGGTGACTGACAACCTCCAGAGACTTCAAAGAAGTGCCGCAAAGCATGTACCTGGTCAGCAAACACGTCCTAGCCCAACTGCCTCAGAGAGCTTTAGCTTCTATTGCCCAAGTACCAGCACAGACATGGTGATTTGATCGTAACTTAAAGTTCTGTACAGTGAAGAAGTAGCTGCTAAGGACTGGTTTAACCCCTCATTCACCCTTACTGAAATTTTAGGTAGGTCATAGAAGGCGATCAGAAAATGAGTACTACTTTTTGAGTTTTTAGTTGTTTCTATGGTACGTTTATTTATTGTATTTGTTTCAGAAGACGTACAGTAAGGTATCCATCTTACATTTCTTTTTAGGTTGTAAAAAAAGCTTAAAATTAATAACCACACTCACTGTGAAATTATGAAATTAAGCTTAAATTAGTAATACACTAACAATTTACGACTGCTTTTTCAGCTTGCTTCCAACAATTTATCACTACTTTTGCTTGCGTTCAACAATTTAATGTTCATTTGTTGTTCCACAATTTAAGATTATTTATTCTTGCGTTCAACAAGTTTTTAGTAGTTTTCATTTTTAGTATGTCTTGCCTATTAAGCCCCATTCCTCACATCGTACGTGGTAGTACCACCCACTTAAAACTGCTTCCTAACTCTTAGGGCATGCAATCCAGGGATCTCGAATCCCGCATCCCGGCCTTTTTTACTCTTAAAAAACCCGGGATTTTGGCTACCTAAATTCTGGGATTTACGGGATTGAAAATAGGCTAAATTCGTAAAAAAAAAAGTTATGAATTAGTTATTTTTTTCCATGAATTTAATGTTACCTTCCTCTCGTCTATAGACTCGAGTCTAACTACTAGTAACAACATCTAAATACTAGACCTAGGTTGGAATTGAAAAAAGTCTTCAGTGTCCTTGCAACACCTTTCAAATAAAATGGATAAAAATTCTTCTTTTGCTAATTCGGGTGTGAGAAAGAGAAATAAAAGTTAACACGCAATTTCAATTGTACACACAAAAAACACCAAAACTGTGTTTTGTTTATTTGTCTCGTTACTACAGCGTCATTGGCCAAAAGGACTGCAACATCGGTCCTGTAGGCTCATTATGAACGTCCATGTTAAACATCAACTTTGAAACCCTGTAGTTGCCTCCGATATTGACACAAAACAACAAAATTCGGTAGTTGGAGTGGTGTCATAACTTTTTCACGACATTAAACATTTTAATGACAACAATAGAAATGTTAAACCTCAACAGCATGGCCATTTCTTATTGTTGTTGTTGTTATTCTTGTTGTTGGGACTCTTGCCCTTACCTGGAGATCGAACCTATGGATCGATTTTCAAGTTTTGTAAACAATGAACAAGTCTTAGAGCCTTTTAAAGACTATTTTGAAGTGACAATATTCTTGTTGATGTTCTCTTCTTGTTGGGGAAAATATGCTCTTAACTAAGGATCGAACCAGTGAACTAATTTCCAATATTTATAACTTAAAATGTAGATATTAATAAGGACCGGGGCCTTTTTACTCGCTCTTTCAATAAGACTACATTTTAATGTGACTACAGTATTGTGGATGTTGTTATTCTTGTTGGGGTAATTTTGCTTTCACCTAGATAGCAAACCAATGAACCGTTTTTAAAGTTGTATAGCTAAAAACGTAGGTATATGAACAAGGCCCAGGGCTTTTTGAACGCTATTTGAATGTGACTACAATATTCTTGTTGTTACCATCTTTGTTGGAGAAATTCAGATTAAACAGCAGAAAATACTTTTTTGTAAATCGGGCCATTAATATTTGGAATGCTTTACCTGATGATGTTGTCACGGCACCCTCTATAAATTGTTTTAAATTCAGACTAAGTAATAGATATCCGTGAAGTAGACCGGGTTATCCCGAAATAATTGCTCGTCTGCGAGAAACGGAACAGTCCAAAGATCGAGGGGTTGCGAAATCGAACGAGCGCGCCAGCTACGATAAATGTCGCAGGTTGCAAATGTGCTTATTTATGTTGGTTGAATTTGTTTCGTGTACGGTAGTTTTGCAAAGTATGTCACGTGGTACAGCAGTGGTTGTGTGGAGCGCGGAAAAAGTGTTAGATTATCAAAAAAAAAGTGTGGGTTATCACAATTAACCCACGGTCACGTGTGTGGGTTTTCAGATTAACCGTATATAACGGCTACACTTTTAGTATTGGGATGTGTTGGCGTGACGTCACCACCGTGCATTAAATAAGTGTAACCTACTACCATACATATAAGACTATTCCTAATGTTATTTTTGCTATATTGTTGTACAGATATTTCTATGTAGCTATATGCATTTGTTATCACTTAATGTTGGTAAGATATAAGCAATTTCTAGTAAAAGCTCTATCTTACCATTTTGCTAACTTACTCGGCAAATAAACTTTTTATTATTATTTTTCTCCGCCTAGAAATAGAACCATTCAATCGATTTTCAAAATTTTGTAGCACAGTCTACAGAGTGCAAAATGTATCATACTAGATTAAAAAATAACAACTTTAAAATACTGTCATTGATTTAAACTTTGAAAAATAGCAGATCATTTCAAACAAACGAAGAACATGCTACCAATTAGCTGTGCTCACTTAAGTTTTCACTTTGAGTTATTTAAACAATGAAGTTATCAAACGCAACCGTCCTTTCATGTATTTTTTTTTGCCACTGAAAATTATAAGAATAAATACCGAAATTTTGGGATTGATCCCTGGATTGAGAGAAAATAATCCCGAAATCCCCGGATTACAATCTCGGGATTGGATGCCCTATTAAGTCTGTTAAGAAAAATTTCTACTTAAAAGCACAAAGCAAATTCTCTTTCTAGATATATCAAAATATAGCAAATGATTTTATAGCCTGTGATGAAGCTGGGTGTGTTGGCAGCCAGTGCTTTTATTTTTCTGTGTATGAACCTTATTTTTGTTGTTGACCTACATTGATGACACTTTTTTATCCTTTTGATTGCCCTTTTCTTTAGCAGAATCCTTACTTAAATAAGGTATTTAAATAAAGACTGTAAAACATTTTTTAATTCCAGAAAATTCAGTGCACAAGGTGTGATCTCTTTCAATCTTGAAACAATTTCCAAAGATCCAATAGTGAAATAAAATCTAAAATTGCGAAATAAATATGCTAAGATGGAAATCCTTCAGAAACTATGCAGTCTGTGTTTTTTTTAACTTGGTTCAAACAAAATGGTATGCATGCAACCTGACGACAGGTGTAATACTGCATCCAATGTCCGAATATAATTTAGTTGCATGACAATTTATTCGTAACTGAGATCCATGACACAAATTTCTGAGTAAATTCCAATATACTGAAATCAGCTGCAGGTTTCAAAATAATGTAATAAAGACAGCTATAATTTACAGTTTGTCTTATAAATACTGAAAACGAAGAGCAGCTTGGGAATTCGACGGCTGGAAAGCTTTAAGGAAACCTTTCAAATGGTGTACGCAAACATTGATGGAATGCAGAAAAAATGAGGATTGAGTGTATCAAGTTTGCAGTTTTCGGCTCTTGTCGAGTTTGAACATTGTCGATGTTTGCACATGTCAACTCGTTTGGTGTACATTGTGAAAGATGAAATTTTCTACGAAGATAAGCTGAATTAACACCATTTAACTCATCAGGCACTTTATGTACCATTTATTTCATGATACTGTTGTGGTTAAGAAACAAACTGTGCAGTGTGCTAACAACGGGCAGATTGTTAGGTATTCTATTTCGTATCTCCGTTTTTCCTGGCCAATTTCACATGTCTGAGAAATCGGCAATTGGTGTGTGGATTTATTGTGGCGTGTTAACGACATTGTTGAAAAAACTTTCTGCCAACTCCACACCAATGAACAATAAACTTGTTTACTTAAATTTTCGATGGGTTAAGGAGGACGTTTACCTTAAGAAATTTCTGTTCCGTTACATAGCGTCGTCTGCTTTCGAATTTGCCGCTTCATCTTAGTGAACACCACTGATTGGTGTCATTCGATGTAATCGCCCTGTTCCCGCATTCCCCATTCTCTCCTGCTAGAGGCGCTTGACAAGTCTGCCAAGCGACTTGGAATTGAAAACCATGAACACCAAGTTGATAGTGAGCTTTTGAAATGTGTGCTTTTTTCATTCTATGTGACATTCGATGAACACTTTTCTGCAAAGCATGGGGTATTCGTGTTCCCCAGTGCTTGCTGAAATAGTGCAACAATTCCTGGATGAGTGCATTATCAACAGCCTTTCATGATATGCCTGTGTGGACGATGTTATGGCAACCCCAACGGAAAATAAGATCCCTCTATTCTTCAGTGCCATTAATGATTGGAATACACACATCCAGTTCACACAAGAAGAAGTAGGAGGCAGCATTACATTCCTAGATGTCAGGCAGACCAGGAAGACACCATCTATTTCGTATGAACCTTTCAGGAAGGAATCCCACTCAGGTAGAGCAATCCCCTATGACTCTTGCAACCCGAAGCGCCAACTGTGAGCTACCCTCTTCAACGAGTTGAACAGATTACTTGCAGCGAGCGAAAGCTAAGTATTTGTAGCTTAAGTATCCGGCCAGGCTGATAAACTCAGCCTCCAAAAAAACATTGTGGAGGAAGAATGGTCGTCATCTAGATAATAGGATCAGTCCGGATACAGACACTCGTAAGCCCTGTGCAGTAATAACTTTTCTTCCAGGCAGGTCTGATGGAGTGTATTGTGAACTTAAGAACAGTGCAATTGAGTGTTTCTGAGAAATCCTCGAAATTTCAAGAATCCTATGAGAAAGAAGAAGAGTGAAGAAACGCCACCTCCACAGCCCCTCCCCCCCCCCCACCCCAACCTTTGGCTCCGCCACGTGTCAGCCATTGTCAGCAGACCTGTCTCCCCCCCCCCATCCCTACTCCACTAGAAGCAAGGTTAGACAGCAGCTCTCCTCTTCTCCTCCTCCCCCCATACCTCCCCGTGCCATTCCACAGATTCCGAGTGTTTTGCTCTCCGGAATGGGATATATTTTGTACCGTACAGAGATTGTGGCTCAGTCTACATTGGTGAGGCCCACCGCCGGCTTGAAGCACGAATTGAAGAACACAAAGCAGCAGTGGAGAAGTGACCCAAGAAATAGAGTGGCAATGCATCATCGAAACGAAAATCGCGCTGTTGCGTGGGAGCACACCTCGGTACTTTTGCATCCAACGCCCAGAACGATGCTCACGTACAAGGTTTGGAATCTATTGCCATCAAGCAATTCCAAAAGCAAGTAATCTCCCTCATGAACATCACACCCCCAGCATGCCCCAACATCGATTGGCTGGTGAGACCTTGACCTTGCCAAGAAACTTGGATGCAGCGGAGATCGCAGTTTGAACGCGCCGTAAAGCTCAGTGGTGCCGATGTTGATGCAGCAAATTCAAAAGCAAACGACGGTATGTAAAGGAAGTATCGTTTGGTACTGAAACTTCTGAAGAAGGTGGATGCCCTCCTTAAACCACTGAAAATTTAAGTGGACAAGTTCATTGGTGTGGCGTTGTGTAGTAAATTTTTTCAACTATGTTCATATGTCTCTTACAGTAGTTTAATTTTTTTTAAAAGGCTGCTTAAAAGTGGAAGCTTTTTGAAGCATTCATATTCAAAAGCATATTTTTCTCGGGTGGCATCTTCTAAGATCCTCAGTGTCCATCTTAATCAGCTTGCAGCTGTACAGGGTGCACTTAAATTTCGTCATTGCCTTAAACGGTACTAAAGGAAAGTCTTTCTTGTTAACCAGGGCACAAAAAAAATACTCATCTGTAGCTTTGTTGCGTCATAGTTGGTGTAGACATCAAAAACAAGCAAATGGCCGTGCTGAAAATGCCTTTACCCCCTAGTCACACTGATATGACAGGCTGGTGACCAACCAGTGAACAGCCAATCAAACTGCAGAACGGGTTAAGCTAGAAATCTAATGTTGGCAAAAACTTAGATTCAAGCCATACCACTGTGCTTCTACATTTTTTAGTAGACCTGTATAATCACCACGTTGAGATCTTTTCTGAAGACAAGCTGCATTAAAGCATAAACATTGTCTTCTGCCACCATTATCTCTTTCTTTTACTGAAATGTTTAGCAACTTGCCAGCCAATGGTCAGTCTACTGTGATGTTGTCCACTTACTGAAAATCTAAAATCTTGCGTGTTGCTGCGACCGACAACGATAGGCTGAGAATGATTGCCACAGGGTCGACTGTCGATCAGTTATTAGTTGCAGTTGTTGCAGTTTCAAGTGCTCTTTTTTTCCACCTAATGTTGCTTCTCTTACATTTTTTTGTGGAGCTGCTTTAATCGAAAAATTAATGCGTATTATAAACATTTGTAAAATTATGCAAGCAGATATAAAATTAATGGTGAGCGGGCATAAGAAATACCAAAGTAACTTAAAAGTAATAGGAATTTTTCATCTTAAAATACATTTTGTCTGTAAAAGTGCATCAGTCAAGCTTCCATTGCAATGTTTGCTATAGCCTACATTGTCGGCTGTCCCACTGTCCGTTTAGAGTGTAGTCCAAGTCTAACCCAGTCCTCAGTGTGCTTGCCCTGTGTGCGATCCCCAGCCCATGCTTGCTTCCTGACCTTGTGTTGCAACAACAATGTCCTTTCTCGACTTAATCAACCATCATCCAAGTTAACGAAGTTAAGTGTTTATTCCCCACAGCTACTTTTGCAGCAATGTGTACACAGGCTGGCTTTAAATGGAGATAATTTCCGCAAGATCAGGGAAATTGTAGAAAGTTATTTTATTTCAACAGGGTATCTAGAGCTTGGTAATTGCAAGCCATACAAAAGTGTGATAGGAACTAAATCTTATTTATCCAATGTTGCACATTTGCCAGGCATTACGCGGCCAGTTTTTGTGCCTCGACCGTTTGACCGAACTTCCGTAACTCTCGTAATAGTTTTGCCGTATTCCCTGGGGAAGGGATATTTTTTGTACGCCGTTGTAACTTTTTTGTTTTTGTTTCGTTTCTTTTATAGGCTCCAGATAAAGCACAGAAGGCGTTCACTAGTATATTGGAAAAATATCCCAGAAGCCCAAGAGCTATGTATGGCAAGGCTATGTCCCTGGACCGACTTTCTGAAATGCTTAATAGTAACTCTATCTTAGAACAAAGCATATATTTGTATCGGGATGTGCTGGACTTGCCAGACGTCCCAGAAGATTTATACAAATTGTCAGGCTTTCGTTGTGTCGATAGGATGAGATTTAGAGGTAAGTGCTGTACTGTAGTTTTGTCGTTTATTTACGTTTTTAAAACTTTTATCTGCTGAGATCTTGAGTATTTGGAATATTACAGTATTAACTTTGATTTAAAGATAACATGGGAGACCTTACTGTGATACTTAGTTGCAGAATCGGGCCAGGAATAAGCACTGGCATTCAAGCTCTTACTAAAACAAAAAAAATGCGCGGTGTTGAATAAGCATCGGGTGTACTTTAGAAATGAAGTACTTAACCATCTGTCTACATCTTATAAGCCCTGATCTCGAAGTCCCCTTTTCCCGTGTCCCGTGTAATCAACAATAAAAGAATTAATAATCGCTACCAACATTCACTTTAAATGTGCGGTGCGCGAGGCTAATCATTGCTATATTGTAAAGGGGCCGGCAACAATTATAGGACTCCTGTAAACAATGAAACTTAATTTACCACACCCTACTATAGCCAGCAAAATTGTTTAACTGATGCTGGAACTTAGGGCCTTACGGTTTCCTCTCGTAGATGACCAGGAGGGGTTAATGCTCGCTAAAACTCTTGGAACTCTTTCGTCAATGCTGGACGATTAAAATTAAAGGATTAGAAAAAACCGATAAATATTCAAAACGTGCAAAAATACACAGACGGGTTCGCTCACTAATTCAGCGTTTATTATTAGCCAGCCATAAATAATTGGGCGCACAGGTTATTTTTGATGCGCCGTTTGCAACATGGATGGAAGGAGGGGGGGTGGTGTTTTCAGAAACAGAATTCTGTTTGCACTATTTGCAATTTGGGGTGGGGGGGGGGTTTGTATTAATAAACAGTCAGCATAGCTGACCTGGAGATTCCAGGCTTTTTTGACATGTGAACAATCCCACAAAAGATAGCGAGCGAGTAGCTGGCAAAAACTGCAGGTCACATGCTTTACATATTTTTTAATGTACCATAAAATGCAAGCACGGACATGTCAAAATAGCTCACAAACAAATTCGTAATGCATTAAATTAAGATAAGTTTTTAGTGTTACGTAATTATTATTTTATGTAAAAACTGTTGTCATTAATTTTGATATCCTGTTGTCACTAATTTTTGATAGCCTATAGACCAATATTTTAAGTGTTGGGCCCCTATGATTTAATAGCTAGAATATGTAGCATCTAGCGCCTTAGTTAGTTTCTGTTTTAATACTACGCCGGGTTTTAGTATAACCGGATATGTTAGCCTACTTCCGTTTTCTGTAGCCGCAAATTTTCTGTTACACGGTAAACCTGGCGCCGCAATAAACATCTATGCTTTACTCCAGCATAAATTACGATGTTTCCTCTACCTTCTCTCTGCTAAACTATAAAAAAAACTACAGGTTATGGGCCCAGGACGTTCCAACTGTTGTAACGGCGGACGCTACGACGGCTTAGGTGCTTGTAACGCCCCCGGTTTCCCTGGTGTACGTGGAGTTCCAGCTTGAGGTTAATCGGTGTTAATGACGACTTTTTACGTTATTCAACACAGCATGGACACTGTCCCAGCATGGGGGATGAAGTGCCGGTCCTAATTAAAGGGGCCAATCTTAAACTGTCGGTATCGCTGCCACCAACGGTGGATTTAACTGTTTAACTAGCTAAAATCTAAAGATGGGCTACATATTTAATTTTACACTAAAATACAATTAATCAATTCTAGCAAACGACTGAAGCTTAAAACTCCTGGTTTTTTTTTTTTTGCAACAGAGAATGAAAGTACACTTTACATTAAGGTTTGCTTCTGAAAGCTTTTGAATACCAATTAATTAAATAGGCAGCAAGTTTGCATTTACAAAAAGGAGCAAGTTTGAATATACACTTAGTATTTCACAAAATCAGACAAACACACTTGGTTTGAATAAAAGTTTAAATTTTCACATTAGAAAAAGTAAATCATGAGTGCTCCCGGAGACACCCGCAAGACTAAACAGCCGCAACTGATAGTAGTCTATCTGACAGTATGTTTCTTATGATCAACCGTCCACAGTTATGTTTCTAAGTTTTCCAAGTACAAAAAGATCAACCTCCCTTAGTTCCCTCGAGAACTGTTCTAAGTAATAAAAAGCCCGGCAATTTTATACTTAGGCATCAGTTTGTTTCAATTTGACTTCCACAAAGATCAAACCGTCATTTAGTTTAGATTAAAAATCCATTTAAAGTAAACTGGAAAATTTGGTTTTTAGAAAGAGAACCACTCTGACGTTATGGGGAGAGGAAACCTAAGATGCCGCTACAGGCGTCTCCACCATAATATTCTCTAGCTAGAGAGTTAAAGTTACGATTAAACTAAAATTTAGAATATGGGGGTCCTAAACTGAACTTTTAAAAGCTAAACTATAACATACGAACCACTACCATCGTGCCCGGCATGGCATTCTCCGTACATGGCGTCTCCGCTCCCGACTGGCGTGACCGGTCTCTAGCTTGAGATCTGTGAGCTGTGCTAACTATGCATTCTGGGGCTGGGGTTTTATGCACATTACCGGAAGTAAGCGCGGACTCGCGTGGTAGCTACGGGGGTCTGATTGGCTGAGGGCCTCGAGAACAATGGAAAGTGGGAGGAGAAGTCGGTTGAACAAAGGAACTGGGTGCAGAGCCGTTTGAAGGAGTAGGGATGGAAAAGACAGGCCTGTTTTGAGTTTTACTCAATTGAACTTTTGGAAATAGGCCTTTATTTTGAATTATTGGCTACGGATTCCATATTTACATGATTGCAACGTGATTTAGCTCTTGTTAAAGCTTATTACTTGGCTTTGGGTAATGCATAGAACATTACTATTAAATTAAACAAGCTTTAACGGTAAACTGCAGTGTTAAACACCACAACTAGTTTTGGCTGGGGAGGGGGGCAAAATTGGGTAATTCGAAGTTTTTGCACAGTTTGACTTTCGGATTTGGTTTGAACAGATCTTTTTAAGAATTCTTTTAGTGTTTAATAGTAGATCAAGCTATTTGCAGATTTCGGTAGGTCTCAGTCAGGTCGGAGGAGAACTAAAATAAACATATATACACTGAAAAATTCGTGTCCGGTAGAATGCCAGGTCGTAAGACGTTTATACGTTTGGACATATGGTAGCGTTTCTGGGGGTAAAAGAATATAAATAAAGTATAAATGCGGTTAAATAAACTAGCTAGTTGTATGCTATAACGCATTAAGTTACAGAGAACATTTAACGTTTAAAATTTAAAATTTAAAATTCGATCGTTGTGGAAATTTTTCATATGGATTGCGGCCGACAAACACAATAAAAAATATCACACTTCAAAATGGTTGTCTGTACATAAATCCTCGTACAATACACTAAGCTAGTATGTTCGGGCTTTTTGCCCTAAAAGGAAAAGAATAAAATGCGAATAGAAAAAATACAGAGTTTTACAATGGCGGCCATGAAGAAGGAGCGCTGATGTGGTTTTGAGGCGATCTTCAAACGTGGTTTATTGGTACTTCCGGGTGGAAAGTTCGGATTTGGGCTTCCCCAAGTATCTTGTATTTGGACAGGCCATTAAACGTTGAAGAGTTTGTGGAAATCGGACCATTATTGCGAAAACGGCCAAATATGCCTCGGCGAGGCATTTGGTGCCTCAAGAAAAAAATTTTCAAATTTTTGTAAAAAGGGGTGTTTTTCGGTGGCGCTCGTTTACACTGTGTTAGAGAGGTAGGAAAATTACCTTGAGTTCGTAGCAGACGGTAAACGAACGACGAAGAAGACGGTAATGCGACGATTTGGTGCCATTCCAAGGTCATATCGAAGAAGCAAGAAGAACACGCTCGGTTAGGCCTAATCGAATGCTAGCGAGAGCCGCCGCTACACAACGAAGACGAACAATGTGCTCGGAGTTTGGCCTAAAGTTTGATCGCGCTATTGAGAGCCACTCGCTACGCAGCAAAGAAAAAGAACTGAGTGCTTTGACGAAGAATAAATAAATACGAAATTGACTTTTAAAGTGAATTTGACGAAGACAAAAGTAACTTTAAAAGTTAATAAGCACGACAGAAGCGAATTTTTAAAATCAATCGAACGCTACAGAAATTGTTAAAGTAAAATTACTTCTAGAAGAAAAACGTGAAGCCCGAAGTGAAGGTACTGCCGAGGGGGAGGCCAAAGCTCTAGTAACTTAAGAAAATTGACACAAGTCAAAATAAGAAGGAAAATAAAGACACGTCAACACAGAAAGATCGCCTCCCGCCTAGACGAAAGGTTAAGTGTTTCTGCTGCGGCAAATTTGGCCACATTGCCAAAAATTGCGACGAAGCCAAGCAAGAAAAGACGAGTAAAGCCTGCAGACACCCAAAATGCAGAAACGAGAAAGGTGGAAAAGGCCAAATCAACAAAAATCGTCAGTGGAGAAGGTGTTACACACTGCAGAAAGAAGTAGCTCAAAAATAAATACCTGGTATTTAGCAGTGTGGCAAGCGAGCACATGACGTCGAGCAAAAGGAAACTGTCGAACTATAGACCTAGACCATCAGTAGTTGAGGTCGCCAACCAAGAAATCATGGTAGTTAAAGGGGCTGGAGACGCGGTTATCGAATTAGTCAAAGAAAACGGCGGTGCCAGAATCACATTTGCCGGAATACTGCACGTCCCCGATTTAGACTGCAATCTCCTATCTGTAGGAAGAATCGAAGAGAAAGAGCGCCAAGTGATATTTTACAAAGGCGAAGCAAGAGTGATTGACGAAGACGACAAAATCATAATGACAGCTAAACGAGAAGGACGCCTGTACAGAGTGATGGAGATAGAGCAGAATATCGCCAGCATCGCAAGAACCAACGATGACGCCTTATGAAATCAGAGATTTGGTCACATGCACCAAGCCGCAGTGCAAAGCCTCCACAGAACTGAAGACAAAATGGAAATGGAAGACGACGACAAAACAGGGGACCGTCTATGTGAGACATGTATAGGGAAAGCTATCCCGTACACCATTTCCAACTTGTAGAACAAACAAGTCAGGTTCTAGAGCTGATACACTCGGACGTAGTTGGAAAAATCTCTATGTCAAAAGGGGGAGCCCACTATCTGGTGACTTTCATTGACGACTACTTGAAGTACGCTCGTGTCTACACGATGAAAAGGAAGAGCGAGGTTATCCAGAAGTTTAAGGAGTATAAACTCGAAGTAGAAAACCTCCACAAGGCCAAGATAAAAACTCTGCGTTCAGACTGCGGTGGAGAATATACAAGCCAGGAGTTTGATAATTTCTTGCGAGAACATGGGATTACCCGCCAAATGGAAACTGAACGATACAACAGGACACTGTTTGACATGAAGTGGTGCATGCTGATAAGCTCAGGCTTGCCGAAGAACCAATGGGTGGAAGCAGCCACGACGGGTTATGTACGTAATCTCTGCCCGTCAAGATCCCTCGAAGGAAGAAGTCCCTCGTCCCTCCCTCGGGAAGCAGACACCGACCACCTCAGAGTTTTTGGCTGTGGAGCCTGGGCCGTCAAAGGTAGACACATCCCAAAACAGAAGTTGGATGACAGGGCAATAGAGACTGTTTTTATTGGGTACCCACAAGGAACAAAAGGTTACAAGTTGTGGGGATTTTAAAACCGATAAAATCATAGTTAGCCGTGATGTAAAGTTCGAAGAAGCTTGTCTTCCCTTTCCGAGACGAGCCTACCACAGGAAAACCACAGAAGCCTACAGGGGATGACCTGCTTCTCATTGAATCTGAAGATACGGAGCAGACCATTATTTCGGACGTGGAAGTTCCCAAACCAAGGGAGAACCCTGGAAGAGACGCAGATCCCAACCCAAATAGAAGACTTCCTGGATGATGGTGAAGAAAGGTACGAGCAGGACTGGGCAGAACTTCCTTTAGAAGATATTGGGCAGACAATCCATAGATCTCTGCGACAAGCCGCAAAGCGAGATTATCAATTAAAATGCAACGCCGTGCATAAGACGAAAGATGATCGCGCTGAACCTCACATTAGAAGAAGCTATGACGGGGCCCGAATCCAAGAACTGGAAAAAAAGTCATGGAGGAAGAGCTCTCAAACCTCGAAGAAAATCAAATGTGGGAGCTAGTTCCTAGGCCAACTGCAAGGAAGGTGATCAAGTCCAAGTGGGTTTTTAAGAAGAAATTTGATCTAGAAGGAAACCTGGAACGTTACCGAGCGAGATTGGTGGCACGCAGTTTCATGCAGGTGAAGAGAATTGACTACAACGAGACATTCTCGCCTGTGATTAAATTGAAAACTCTCAGAACTTTGGTCGCCTTGGCCGTGGTACTAGGCTGGGAGATATTGAATGGATCTTACAGCAGCAAACCTAAATGGTACTCTCCAGGAAGAAACTTGTATGGAACAACCACATCCATTTATCGAAGTGGGGAAGGAAGAATATGTATGCAAGCTTAGGAGGAGCATCTATGGCCTACATCAATCCGGGAAAGAGTGGAACTCCTGTTTTGACAATTTTTTGAAGGAAATAGGCCTAAAAGAGTCCGTGGCAGACCCTTGTGTGTATACGACATGGAGCAAGGACTGATAGTAGGAGTCTACGTAGACGACACCGTTCTGATAGTAAAGAACCAGACAGTGTTAGCGAACTTTAAGGAAAAACTCATGGGTAGATTCAAAGCTCGAGACGTCGTGAGAGCAAAGGATATTTTCTCGATAAAGATCAAACGTCTTCCCGACGGTTCTATTTCTTTAGACCAGACTGCGTACGCCGAGGAAATCTTGAAAAGCTTTGGCATGGTAGGCTGCAAGCCGCCGTCGACTCCCTTGGATCCTAGTATGAAGTTCCTTAAAAAGGAAGATGACCCACCTACTCAAGAAAATGTGCCATACTGTACTGAGAAGTTGTCGGCAGCTTGTTGTATCTGGCAAACGGCACAAGACCGGATCTCTCCTTCGTAACTGCGTACGTAAGCCAGTTCAACAACAACCCAAGCAAGGAACACTGGATTGGCGTGAGACACATCCTCCGATATGTGCGGAAGACCAAACATTGGGGACTACATTTTTGTAAGACAACGAGAAAGTTCAGTTTTATTCTGATGCAGACTGGGCATCTGATCTCGTAGATCGAAAATAGTACAGCGGCTACTGGTGACTTTTCTGGTGACTTTTCTGGTGACTTTTTCTGGTGACTTTTGGTCGTTTACAGCGGCTACGTCAGCATACTAGCGGGTGCTGCAATCTCGCGGAAGAGCCAGAAGCAGGCAACAGTAGCACTGTCTACAGTGGAGGCAGAGTACCTCGCAATGTGCCAGACTACTAAGGAAGTGTTGTGGCTGAAGAACTTTCTAAATGAAGTAGGAATGGGGATGTTCATTTAGACCCCCACCCACGTGAAAGTAGACAACCAAGGTGCTGTTTGTCTAGCTAAAAATAAAGTAACATCGGAGAGAAGTAAGCATATTGAGTTAAAGTACCACTTCTTAAGAGACCATGTTACAAAAGGCAACGTGAACTTCACATATGTCCCGTTAAGGGAAAATGAGGCAGACATACTCACGAAGATTCTGTCGGCCAGAAAGACCTACGAAAACTCTCTGGCCATTGGACTGGACCAAAAGAAATTCAGACCCAAGTGTTTTTTTTTTTTTTTGTGCAGGCAAAAAAAAGGGGGGACTAAAAACTTTTGTGTTACGAAGAACTGAAGGAAGGACACTAGTGGAGTAACGTTGCAAATTTTTCTTTGGAGCCCCACAAGGGGGAGTGTTGTCATTATTTTTTGATAGCCTATAGACCAATATTTTAAGTGTTGGGCTCCTATGATTTAATAGCTAGAATATTTAGCATGTAGCCGCGCTAGAGCGCCTTAGCTAGTTTCCGTTTTAATACTACATTGGGTTTTAGTATAACCGGATATGTTGGCCTACTTCCGCTTTCTGTAGCTGCAAATTTCTGTTACACCGTAAACCTGGCGCCGCAATAAACGTTTTATGCTTTACTCCAGCATAAATTACGATATTTCCTCTACCTTCTCTCTGCTAAACTATAAAAAAAACTACAAAACTAGCAATACTTGGGCGCAGGTCAGTGCTGTTAGCTCCCCAGACAGGGTCCGGGGCTGAGCCAGTGGCGTAGCATTAAGGGGTGAGTGAGTGCTGCCCGAGTACCAGCAAAGCCAAGAACCAAGTTCTAGGACTGTGCGAAAATCGAAACTTTCGATTCGATTTCGATCTTATTACGTTGTTGAAATAGAATCGAAGTCATCCAAATCAAAACGAGATTCCCAACGATTAACGAGATTCCCGTCGAGTAACAAGAACGAGATGAATTATTTTCGATTTTGTGAAATTTTTTCAATAAATACACTTAAATAAAGTTTTAGATAAGAATTAAAATCAAGTAAAACATTAACTTTAGTCAAAAATATGTAATTACTTCGTTTTATGTGGCAACTATGTACAGTACCAAGTTAACCATTGCTAAAATAGTGTAGCCATTGCCTTAAAACATGCCCTAAAATTATAACAGTAAGATTTTGTTTAGACTCCAGTGTAAGTTTAACAATTAAGTGGCAATAATTGGCCAAAACTTGTACAATGTATGAAGTTAATAGACTAAATAAATCTTAAGGATATGGTGCTATTCAAAAGGGGGTTGGGGCAAAGGCGGAAGCTTGCTTTCTAACTTTGTTGTTAATACCAAAATATAGTTTTGCGTAAGTATTGGAGTAACATTAGTTTCCAGGAACGTAATTACTGAAACTTGACAATTTGTAGATACAAATTGAAAAACAAAATAGTTTAAAATCGAAAAAAAAAACTTGAATGTCGAAATCGAATAATAATCAAAATCGAGGTGTTCTTCCCCGAAATCGATTGAAATCGAATCGAACCGAAAATATTTGTAAAGAAGGCCTGAGTTCTTCACCCGATTTGAGAGGATACCTCAACTCAAACTATCAACAACCTGAGGGAAAACTTCGTTTACGGCAACGAACACTTTTTTTTTCTCGGCACCTCGGCCGTGAAAAACCCCGAAATTCAAACCCCTGTAACTTCCAAGAAAATGGACCGATCCGTCTCATCTAAACAGCTCTTAATAGCCATGAACTTTATCTGTTTTCCCCCGCAAACAGAACACGAAAATTCCTTCCAGAACTTTCACAGCATCCTTAAGAAAATTGCACGAAACCGATGCCGTAAAATCGCCGTAGCGCACGAGACGCCATTTTCGCCACTTGTAAAAATTTGTATATGCTTTCATTTTCACTTAGGCATAAAGCCGAAAACATTAGTTTAGTGTTTTAGAGGGAGGAGCTTCCTCTACGAAGGTACTTAACCTCCCTAATAAATGTACAGATACTTTGTTTTGATATTTCTTAAGTAGATTTAAGGTGACGATCTAAGATGCACTTGAGAAATGTCCGACATCCAAAAACCCAATTTTACGTCTATAAATATTAATTCAAATATTTAAAATGTGTTTTAGCATTCGCTGGTAACCTTAATTTTTATTTTATAATAATTTTTTAACGTAATCTTTTGCCATCCCAACTACCGGAGCTTAGGCAGCTTGTTGTTTATGTCTTTTCTGTTTGTACTTTGTTGTTCATAGCAAAACCGACTTGGCATTCAATTTCCCACAGTAAACCTGGCATCCCAATGTTAATAATCGAATTTATTGAGATCATTCCTTCAATAGTCGCGATGCATATCATCGTGGGTAAATAAAACAATCCGTAGTAATTAAAGGCCTTATTCACGTTCTAAACAATGAGTTTAACTCTACCGGCCTCTCTTTGTCACGCAGTACATAGCTATTCCTTCAAACGGCGCCAAGCGAAAAATCCTTTGCGCTGCCGACTTTTCTATTGTTCTCAAGGCCCTCAGCCAATCAGACCTCCGTAGCTCTCCTCGGCGTCCGCGCTAAGGTCCAGAAAATCCTCTGCTCCAGCATAAAAACCGAGCCCCAAGAGGCAATCGTCAGCACACGCTCAACAGATCTCAAAGCCAGAGGTGACTACGCCAGTCGGTATAGGAGATGTCCTGTCCGAATGTTGCCATGCCGGGCAAAGGTAGTTGGTTCGTATTAGACTAGTGTTAGTTTAGAAAATTTAATTTTTGAAAATCCCATTCGAAATTTTAGTTTTAAACTTAACCTAACCTTAGCTTTGAGGGAATTATGGAGGTGGAGCCATAGTCTGCATTCTAGGCCCCCATCGCCATAACGTCAGGGTTCACGGTTCCTTCCTAAAAACCAGCTTTTGTTTCCCGTGTTTATTATTATGAATTTAATCTAAACACTAAATCTGCATTTAGACGACGTATTTTTCGGGTGCTTCCCTAGATACTAAGGATCTACAGATTTGAAGATTTGATCTTAGGTCGGACTTAAGAAACATAGTCTTGACTATTTGTGTGTAATTCCCGCGGTTTGCAACAAATAGATTTATTTCATGTAATTCCCGCGGTTTGCATGTTATAACGGGTTCCCGAGGTCCCACAAACATTTTCTAATCGAAATTGTAGTTTTTACTCTTCACCCAGTTGTGTGAAGTTTGAGTTGAATTTCATGTAAATTCTTGTTGATTTTTCCTGTTGTAAAAATCGCCGTGCTTTTTATTTAAAGCTTTCTTGTTCTGACACTAGTTGATTTTAAATGTAATTGTTTATATTTATTTACCTTTTAATAAACCTACGAGTTTGTAAAACGCCTGTTTTTCTGCTAGTTTGACTAAATGTAGAAGTTGTAGTTCTTAAGAAAACCACTTAATAATTAAACTTAGAGCTGCATTTAGAAACACCCACCTGGTGGCAGCGAATACCCCCCTTTAATGTTGTCTAGTTAGCCTACAGTTAGGACAAATGACTCTCTGTTACCCATACTGGGCCAGTAGCATACGTGTGCTGTTTTCCGTAAAAGTAAAAACCGCCACCATAACTAGAAGTTAAAGGTCAAAACCATCTTGATGTCGGCGAGGCTACAAGCACCTCTACAGTCGTAGCTTCGGCCGCTACATATTAAAACTGCTCACCCCTAGAACCAACCAAATTCTAATTTCAACTGGGAAGTTGTCTTGGCAGCATTTTTTTTTTTTGGGGGGGGGACCTCTTGCAACCTGGTGTTTCAGTGCTAGGTGCACACATTGCACGTTGGTAGCCATGTCACTGAGCTGAACACTAGAAGAAGATGAAGCATTTCATGGTAAATCACTGCTGTATCCAGTTTCTGGTGGTGAATACTTTTTTCGTAATGAAATAATTGTTTTAGCATTATGGCATGACAAATTTTGTTTTGGGGGGGGGGAAGGGGTTAGGACTGCTGGCCTTTCTCTTAACCCCCCTTTCCTTACCTGATCGGTTAGAACGTATCATTTTATCTTTTCAATTTTGAATATTTTATCTGGGCAAGTCCATTTTTTTTAAGAGTTGTGGAGTTTTGGTGGATATGTTGTTTAGTTGTGAAGAAAATGCCCTATTGTAAATTTTGTGCATGCATGTGCGCCTCCTGCGAATGTTTTATTTTGGTAGCATTTTTACAGGTTTATCAAATACGGTACGTAGAGTATAGTCCTTGGGCCACAGAGCCCTATCGTTTCAATGTGTAGAGAAAATTGTGTACCACCAATTATCTGGAAATAGTTGTTTGTGTAAGAATAGCGACAGAAACGCGGTGGAACTCTTTTACGAATTGCGCATAAACTCAACGCGTGTGTACCTAGGCCTATTAGCCAACCAGTGATCGCGAAGAGCAAGCAAGTGCGAATCGCTCCTCAAGGTCAGGCAAGATAGCTGCGCCCCCAGATGGCTGCGCTCATGCCAAGACTCTATGCCGCTTATGTTTTTGACGTTTCGTTTAATTTTTTCCCTGTGTTATTGTTTCAGTATGACATCAGAGAGCACACTGTCGGTGTAGTGTGCCTTGTATATTGTGAATGTTAAAGAGAATATTTATTAAACAGTCAATCGAATGACAACAGCTAGCAACGCTTCGTTCGCAAGAAAAAAACAGCCCTAAAATAAATAAAAATAAATGAAACGTGCATAAAAGGCTTATTTGGAATACCTAGTAAATTTTCACGAATCCATGTTACGACACATTTCCTTAATTAATTATTTATTCTTGTAATTTGTTGGCTACGATTGTGTACAAATTGTAGCAATGTAGACTAATGATTTGCCCCGTCCAATTAAAGTAATTAACGTTAAAAACGGTCCCTAGGTAATAAACTCCATTGGCCTTGAAGTTATGTGATTTGTTCCAAGTGGCGAACCTTTTTTTTTTGGGGGGGGGGGGAGACATTCCCTCCTCCCACCCTCACCAAGATCCGAAGTTACGTGTAAAGTCTGGCAAAAATAAACTTAATCATTTAACTGTTTTAAAGGCACTAAAACTGCTACACATAAGTTGTTTTACAAGGAGAGCCCCGATGGCCTACATCACCCTCTCCCAGCCCTGTTAGCTGAATTTCTCGAACAGCACTCTTCTTCTTTCCCAACAAAATCCAGGGTTTGCCATTGTTTGCTCCCAATGGGGTTACTTTATGTAAGTCGTATAATGTTGTGAATTAAAACGGTAACAATACAGCCTATAGCTAAGCTATTTCCGTAAATAAATTATGCTTAAAGTTTAGCTTTTTAGGCCATGTTAATGAATTATCAATGCACTTGCTCCATGCCATACCTATAATCATTTTACTTTCTTACAAAAAATTATTTAATTAAAACTATCCTCTTTACCTAGCACCTATCACATTTTTCTTTCTTAAAAAAAATGTGCTTTTTTAAGTCCATTTGTTTCAAAATAACTTTGTACGAAAGGTCCTAAAAAATAAGAAAATTAAAGTTCATCTTTTTTAACCCACGCTTTCCAATGCGAAGTGCAAGAAAGACTGAACAAACAATAGCCTCCTTTTTAATTTTAACAACTATACATAAAGTGAGATTTAAAGGCTGAGTGTCTTTTTAATGTTGGTCTCTATTTTACAGTTTACTTGCTAATTTTTTTTTTATAAAGTAAGCTAGAATAACAAAATTTAAAAGCCACGGCACATTTTTTTGCGGAATGTTGCCTATGCTCGGTAAGGAACTTCGTCTGGTCTTTGGTTTCCACTTCCCCTCCCTACATGCATTTGAAACTAAACATAACCACCTGAATTTACAATATCAACATACAGATACTGAAACAGGGAAACCATTTTTGTGAAGGAGAAATCGATTTGTGAACTTAACTCATTTCGATTTGACTATTTTGAGACCACCTAAAGGTTAATAGAGACATTGAAATCCAGCACTATCTTTCTTTACTATCTCATTTGGAGCAATTGCTGTCGATAGAGATCTAAGTACTATTTTGAAGTAATGTAAAAAATGTTGGAAGACAGATGTTGCCCTTTGGATTTACACATCAGCAGTACACCCCCAGTAGAAATAAAAAATTCGAAGAATGATGGTGTAGTCTCTTGTCTACAATATATGAACACAGTGCCACGACCACGGTGAGTGGACATGTCACTGTAGACAAGCTGCTCGAGTTCTCTGTTCTATATATTGCCGGTTCAACTCCTGCTCGGGCATGCTGACATTAAGGTCCAAACAACAACAGATACGACTACATTTTTGTAAACCAACACCAGTCGTGCCATCCAAGGACACCACAAAGCCCAGTGTGTGGCGTCTAGACGGATGTACGCTGGGCTTCTCTGCTGTCACGATCGGATGCCACGACGGGTGTTTATTTATGCCTTCTCACGGCAATATTTCATTTCTTTTGATCGCATCTTTATTTACCAACTTTTTCTACTGAATGGACTTCTTGTCTTGTCTGCAACAACTTATTAGAAGCAATATTTTATTAGTTGAAGTGCAACAATTTAGCATGTGCCACTGTTACCGTATAACAAGCTGCTGTACGAGCAGTTGACACTTTACAGACCAGATATTTTTACAACATGCTCCCTATATCATGTACTAACAGGGGTTAAAATATCTCGTGGTACAAAATTTTCTCCACAAAATTTTGTTTTAAGGCTTTATACAGAGAGTGGCCCAAGGACTAGTAAGCAATGTCTTGTTATTGAATGCCATGCTCTTTCTCAGCCACCTTAGAGGATATGGCCTAAGTTGGCCTAAGTATGGCCACCAGTGCTGGGTCACCCTATAGCAATCCACTCACGTAGTGGCTTACGTGAATTCGTTATTATTTAGTTAGTATGGCCCAGAAAGAAGTGCACTGGACTTCAGAGAAGTTTTCTACGGGGTGTACCGTTGGGCATAACTACAGCAATCTTTTAGTTTAGGCAGTTAATAAGGTTGAACTAGAAATATGCTGTTTAGAATTGGAGGTAATATGGTAACACAACAGAAACCAATTTATACCACTTTTCTTCCCCGTCGTTTCTCTAATTAAATAAAAAAATCGTTTCAGGTTTTCATACTAAAGCTATCCGTGTTCTACAACGAATGCAACAAAAATTACCCAAATTGGTAGAGATTTGGAACCAAATGGCAGTGACTTACTTGATTATGGGACAAAATAAAAATGCCAAAGAGATGTTGGAGCAGGTAACTATTACTGTAGGATGGAGTTGCATATTAGTGAAAAGATTCTTTCTTCTTATCCTCAAATTTCTTACTAATCTACAAAATACTTACTTCAGTAATCTCAACTAAAATTGCTTATTTTATACTTTATTACTATCTGCAAAATACTGACCTTCAGTAATTTATGCTAAAATCGCTATTTTGGCTTTTCATTGCCCCAAAAAAACCAAAATAACCTAATTTTGTTGTCTCTGAGTTTTTCCCCCTCTGCCCCCCAGGTGCGCTGCTCTGTTATCACAGATGCAGCCGCCCTATTGGATTGATCCTCACATTCGCTTGGGCACGTTGAAGTGTCAACGTGTTTAGGTTTTTCGTGTTCAAAAAAATGACGCACGTGAGTGATACGGAGAGCAAGATTCGCGAGAAAATCAATACAGGTAACTACCCAACCTGCACATGCGTCGAAACTCCACATGATTTTCACCCTTCGTGTCGCAAGTGTAGGGAATGTGATTTTGTAAATAAGTTTTGCGATCTGTGCGCGTTACACGAAGCGGCGGCCATTACACATGTGCTTCGGGCTTGGCGCAAGACAGACAACGAGCGGACCAGCAAGGAGAAAAAGGCGGGTAAGACTATTCAATCTCTTGATGATCGTTTGAAATTAATGGGGGTTGACGCCAACGTCTCTGCCATTTTTCACGAGGACTCTAGTACTATTTCGTCACCGGACTTTGATGGCTTTGTTGAGGCAGAAGACGGTTTATGCCCTATACTCTTTGGGTGCAGTCGTATTGGCTGCAAAAAACATGGCGGCGGTCACTGCTAACTTGAAGGCAGACGAATCCAGGGCGATTATTACTAAGGACATTAGCTAGTCGTTAGAAACAAAAGTAGACACGTTGAAGTCCGAACTTTTGGCCTCGTTCGTTGATCTTTTAAAAGCTCATAAGCCTCTCGGGAGGAGTGGAATAATTAGTAATGCGTGTTTGTCTGTGCCTCCCGTGAACGATGGCGAGTATACCGTACTTGAGGATGAGAAAATGGCGGCGGACAATGTGAAAATGCAGATGAAAACGAGCAGCACGACCGCCCCAAAATCGAGCGCTAACCTTAAGAGCCATAGTGTTAACGCAGACAAAGGGGGTAAAGTTAACAATAATAATGATTTTTCTGGAAGGATGGTGGCAAAAAAGTGGATGAGAGTGGCAGGAAAAGTGGAAAAACATCCACCCCGACACTAGTGTTAAATGTAGTAAAGTGTCAAAATCTTAGTCCGCTCCCGAGAAAAGGGAATGCGGACTGGAGAAGTGCTCAAGTTCGATGAGCGACAAAGGTCGACTCGAGCACGGCAAAACGGCACCAGAGGGCGACGGGTTTGCGAGATTCTTAGAAATGGCAAAGCAAATGTGGGTCGACGACGGGCGGAGGTCACCGCCGAGCGAGTCGGAGAGCAGCACGTCGCCCGAGCGTACAAGGTCTCTGGGGCACCGAGTGTCAACGAAGCGTCGAGTATCGCCGGAGCGTCGAGTATCGCCGGAGCGCCGAGTATCGCTGGAGCGCCGAGTATCGCTGGAGCGCCGAGTATCGCTGGAGCGACGAGTATCGCTGGAGCGCCGAGGGTCGCCAGGGCGCCGAGGGTTGACGGGGCGCCAAGGATCGCCGGGCCGGGGCGATGGCTGGCGCAGTACGTCGCCACACAGGTCGCGGTCCCCATCGCACGACAAAAGCAAGCAATTATCACCGGGACATAGGTCGAGGAAAGGCCACAGAGCTTCCCCCGGGAGAGAGTGGTCGCCAAGGCCGGGTAAGTCGCCCGTAAGGGACACGTCAGGGACGTGCCGACAATCGCCGATGCGCCGACAGTCGCCAACGAAGGCAGAAGTGGCTTATGGACGTGATCACTTAGAGGAACACCTTCAGGTACTTCGGGAAGCTTTGAAGAGTTGCACCAAAAGCCTAGACACACCGGAACCTGCATTAAAGGGACATTCGGGGAAAAAATGTCAGTTTTAAGTGAACGAAAGTCGTCAAAACGGAAGCAAAGAGTCGGAGCCTGGTCATACAAAGTTCAAGAAGGTCAATAAGGGTTTCGAGGCTGATGACGTTTTTTCTGGGGATGATACTTTTGACTTTGAAGGGCAGGATGAGTTCGAAGAAAAGCAGGAAGGTGAATGGCATGGTGAGGGGGAAGAGTTCGTTCTGGAGTCAACCGATAGCGACTATCCCTTTGAAGAAGGCTCAGGCTTTATTCACTGGAAGACATTGACCGGCTATGTTTTTAAACATCTACGTGAGACTTGGTATGCAAAAGAGGCTGTGCCTGTCGAGGAAGACCCGGATGACTCCCCCTATGGACACTCATGCTAATTTTGGGATGAAAAAGGCTCAACCACTGCACCTCCCACAATCGGCGGTGGCCTTCCGTCAATTGCTGAACAGTGAAGCCCTAACTAGAAGAGACGACAAACCGATTTCGTTGTCCAAACCTTTACCGGCCCATGATCCAAGGAAAACCAAGATGTTTTTCAGATCAACAGGAAAGGGTGCCCCATCGATAAAGCATTACAAAACATTCCCAGAGGCGGAGTACATCACCGAGAAAGCAGAGCTTGAAATGGACTCGGTACTTAGAACACCTGCAGTCATCCGCACGCCTCTGTCAGCACGACGAGGACGAGATAATGTTACGGTGCGGGATCCGTACTACTCATACGCCGAACTGGTGTACTCGGCATCGACTGCAGTGATCAAGACTTTGGTGCGCAATAGGCCGGAACTGCGAGAGGACGAGAACATTTGAGAATGCCTGCATCTCATGAAAAGGGCTTCTTCTTTTCAGCGGGATAGCCTTAACTGGTCCGCGAGACTGTTAATGAATTCAGTGTTTAGAAAGAGGGACGCGCTTTTAGAGTCAGCTACGCAACTACCCACGGACATAGCTGGTCAACTAATGCTGCTCCCTATCCACGCTTCGTCGGAGGTTTTCAACGGGAAGTTACTAGAGCTGGCGCCGGAGTTGAAGAAGACCAAACCGCCCTCTCTGCAGCGGGGAATGCTTTCCCTCTACAGAAAGGTAGGAGACCGTTCGGCAGACCCTCCAGAACAGTTTCAGAGGTCAAGGGGGGGGGGGGGGGGGGAGAACAGAGGTTCAGGTCGTAAGCCGACCCAGGCGGACAAGTCGAATGACGGCACGCCATTTCTGGGCTCAGCCCCTTCCAGGGGCGGAAGAGCCAGTGCAAGATTTCCTCGTGGAAGAGGTTCCTTCAGAGGTAGAGGAAGGAGGCCCAATCGTCAGTGGGCCCAGTTAACCGACAGGTGGGAGGAAGATTGAGTTGGCATCTGGAAGAATGGAGACAACTGACGGACGATTAATTCATCCTAGACACCATTCAGCATGGCTACTACCCTCCATTTATTACTATCTGCAAAATACTGACCTTCAGTAATTTATGCTAAAATTGCTATTTTGGCTTTTCGTTGCCCAAAAAAGAAACAAAATAACCTTATTTTGTTGTCTCCGTGAGTTTTTCCCCTCTGCCCGCCAGGCGCGTTGCTCTGTTATCACAGATGCCGCCGCCATCTTGGAATGATCCTCACATTCGCTTGGGCACGTTGAAGCGTCAACGTGTTTAGGATTTTTCGTGTTCAAAAATGACGAACGTGAGTGATACTGAGAGCAGGATTCGCGAGAAAATCAAGACGGGTAACTACCCAAGCTGCACGTGCGTCAAAACACCACAGGATTTTCACCCTTCATGTCGCAAGTGTAGGGAATGCGATTTTGTGAATCAGTTTTGTGATCTGTGCGCGTTACACGAAGCGGTGGCCATCACACACGTGTTGCGGGCCTGGCACAAGACGGACAACAAGCGGGCCAACTAGGAGAAAAAGGCCGGTAAGAGTATTCAGTCTATTGATGATCGTTTGAGATTAATGGGGGTTGACCCCAACGCACCTGCTATTTTTCACGAGGACTCTAGTACCATTTCGTCTCCGGACTTTGACGGTTTTGTTGAAGCCGATAAGACGGTTCATGCCCTAAACTCTTTGGGTGCGGTCGTATTAGCTGCAAAAAACATGGTGGCGGTCACGGCTAACCGAAAGGCAGACGAATCCAGGGCGATTATTACTAAAGACATTAATAAATCGTTGGAGACAAAAATTGACACTTTGAAATCTGAACTTTAGGCCTCTTTCGCTGATCTTTTGAAAGCCCATAAGCCTAACGAGGGGAGTGAGAAAATTAGTAATCCGAGTGTTTCTGTGACTCCCATGAACGATGACCTAACGTGCCTTTTTAGGGGAGGAAAAAATGGCGGCGGACAATGAGAAAATGCAAATTAAAATGAGCAGCACGACCGCCCCAAAGTCTAGCGGTGCCATTAAGAGCCATAGTGTTAACGCATCCAAAGGGGGTAACGTAGGCAACCCAAGTGATATTCTTAGGAAGGATGGTAGTAAAAAAGTGAGGAAAAAGTGGATGAGAGTGGCAGGAAAAGTGGAAAAACATCCAACCCTAGCGGTCGTCACACGGACGGAAAGAATTCCGGAGGCGACCGCAGGGATAGAGCCGACACAAGTATAAAATGTAGTAAAGTGTCAAAATCTCAGTCCGCTCCCGAGAAAAGGGAATGCGGACGGGAAATGGGCTCAAGTTCGCTGAACGACAAAGTCGACTCGAGCATGGCAAGACGGATTTGCGAGGTTTTTAGAGATGGCTAAACAAATGTGGGTCGGCGACGGGCAGAGGTCTCCGCCGAGTGAGTCGGATAGCAGCACGTCGCCCGAGCGTAACGGGTCGCTGGGGCGCCGAGTATCGCCGGAGCGCCTGGGGTCGCCGGGACGCCGACTATCACCACGCCGGGGCGGCGGCCGGTGCAGCACGTCGCCGCGCAGGTCGCAGTCCCCATTGCACGGCAGAAGCAAGCATTCATCCCCGGGCCATAGATCGGGGAAAGGCCGCAGAGATTCTCCCGGGAAAGAGAGGTCACCAAGGGCGGCTAGGGCGGGAACGCGCCGGCAATCGCCGTTGCGCCGACAAGCGCCGTTGCGCCCACGGTCGCCTACGAAGGGAGAAGCAAATTACGGACGTGATCAATTAGAGGAACACCTTCAGGTACTAAGGGAAGCACTAAAGAGTTGCACCAAAAGCCTGCACACACCGGAAAATGCATTAAAGGGACATTTAGGGAAAAAGGTCGAAACTTTTAGTGAACGAAATTTGTCAAAACGGAAACACGAACGTGACCCTGGTCATGCAATGTGCAAGAAGGTCAAGAAGGGCTTTGAACCTGACGACATTTTTTCTGAGGATGAAACTTTTTACCTTGAAGGGGAAGTAGAGATTGAGGAAAGGGAGGAAGGTGAATGGCAGGATGAAGAGGAAGAGTTCGTCCCGGAGTCAACCGATAACGATGATCCGTTTGAAGAAGGCCCAGGCTTTATCCACTGGAAAACTTTTGCCGGCTACGTTTTTAAACATCTACGCGAGACTCGGTATGCAAAAGAAGCGGCACTTGTTGAGGAAGACCCGGACGATCCCCCTATGGACACTTACGCTAATTCAGGGATGATAAAGGCTCAGCCACTGCACCTCCCACAATCAGCGGTGGCCTTTCGACAGTTACTGAACAGTGAAGCCCTGACTAGAAGAGACGACAAACCGATTTCATTGTCCAAACCCTTACCGGCCCATGACCCAAAGAAAACCAAGATGTTTTTCAGATCCTCCATTTTCCTCCCATCCAGCGCTAGCAGACGAACCACCGGTTTGGGCGAAGGACACTGCGGAAGACCTGGATTTGGAGGACGAGGTGCGAACACTAATGGCCAAAGGGGCGCTAATGGTTGCGCCACCGGACTCCAAAGACTTCTGGAGTCCGGCGAGGGTTATTGCCAAGAAGGGAGGAGGAAAGCGGCTCATTTTCAACTTGACGAAACTGAACTCTCACATTGTGAAAGAACACTTCAAGATGGAGACCATAGGGTCCATTCGGGAAGCGATTCAACTGAAGGAGTTTACAGCATCTATAGACCTCGACGATGCATACCTTCACGTCCCACTGCACGCAGATGTGCAACGCCTCTTTCACCTAGTAGTGGGGGGGTGTCTTACCAATTCAAGACTCTGCCTTTCGGACTCTCGACGGCCCCTCAGCTCTTCACACGGCTGATGAAACCTGTGATAGCCAAGCTGCACCAGCAACAAATACAAGCACACGCTTATTTAGACGACTGGCTGATAAGGAACAAGTCGGCGGAGGATCTGAGTCGCCAACTTCGGCAGTGCACTGCACTTTTCTGTCGGTTGGGACTAGGCATCAACTTCCGGAAGTCAAGATTCAACCCCCAACAAGTATTCATTTTTCTTGGTGCCGAGTTTGACACGCGGGTGGGACTAGTCAGACCATCACCGGAACGGATTGCAGCCACGAGGAAGACGATGAGGATGCTGCTCCAGAGACAGCGGATATCCGCAAAGGAATTGGCATCGGCCATAGGGATTGCGGACTCCAACGCAAGGTTAGTTCCCCTGGGTCAGTGGAAAGTGAAGCCCCTCCACTGGTTCAGGAAGGGCGAGTGGTACCCGAGACGCAGTTGGAAAGACTGGGTGAGTCTACAACGCTTCCCATCAGAATGTGCGGAGTGGTGGCTGACTCCGGGGACGTTGGAGCAAGGAGTACTGATGCGAGAGCCGACCCCAGAGATACTACTGTTTTCCGACGCTTCGGCATCGGGTTGGGGAGCCCACATGGAAGGTTTGCAAGCTGTGGGACAGTGGTCGGATCAGGAAAAGGAACTCCATATCAATGTACGGGAATTGCGAGCAGTGCGGTACGCATTAGCCCTTTGGAAGGAAAGTGTGATGGCCAAAGTGATCGGGGTGATGGCAGACAATTCGACGGCGGTCGCCTATGTCCGCAAAGGAGGGGGCACGCACTCGAGAGCGTTAATGGACGAAACTTCCAGCCTATTGAATTTCTGCGAACAGAACAGGACCACTCTGGTGCCACGTCATATCGCCGGGAAGTTGAACGTCTGGGCAGAAGAGTTGTCGCTAGGAAGCACGATCCCGACCACGGAATGGAAGCTGGACGAGAAGATTTACGAAGCACTTTTCGAGAAGTGGGGCCAACCGATAGACCTTTTTGCAACTCGCTTCTACAAGCAGCTGGAGAACTACGTGTCCCCCTTCCCAGACAGTCAAGCCTGGGCGACGGACGCCCTGTCCATACCATGGGAGGGGATGTTTGCTTACGCGTTCCCACCCTTTTCGATGCTACAGAGCGTTCTCAACAAAATCAGAGAGTCGACAGGGATGTTCCTTTTGATAGCTCCGTACTGGGCGGCGGCGGCGTGGTTTCCCGACATCCAGGAACTCAAGAGAGGAACCAGTCCGATTACCTGTCACAGAAGGCTACTCTCGCAGCACAAGGGACGGACCCTACACCAGAATCCCGGGATTCTGCATCTTCACGGTGGCTGCTCTAAGGAGTAGTCTGCTGTAAAGGGGCTGTTCCGTGAAGGTGGCGGAGAGGGTCATCGGAGGTTTAAAGGCATCCACACGTAGAAACTATGAATCTAAGTGGAAGAAGTGGTTCGTGTGGTGCTCGGGCAATGACGTCAACCTGTGCAACCATTCCGTGTTCGAGTTAGCGGAGTTTTTGGAAGACTTGTTTCGCAAAGGGTTGTCACCAATAGCTATCAAGGGATACAGGTCAGCGGTCAACTCTGTGTTATCCTGCTCAGGAAACACGGGCGTGGTTGAAAGCCCACTAATGTCGAAAGTGATACTAGGGTTCGACCAGGCGAGGCCAAGAACGAGGACGCTTTTCCCAAAATGGAACCTACCTTTAGTGCTCAAGAGCCTGTCAAGCCCACCTTACGAACCGCTTAGGAAAGCGTCGATTTTGCACCTCACTCAAAAGACAGTTTTCCTAACGGCGTTAGCTACTGCACCTTGGCAGAGTGAAGTGGCAGCGTTTTCCAGAGGGCGGAACCACATCAGGTTTTCAAGGGACTAGTCGAAAGTATCGCTTTCCTTCCCTACTCACTTCACGGCGAAGAATTCCAGACCAGACGTAGCACCAAAACCGGTGGTGATACCGGCCTTGGGCCCACTAGTCCACACAGAAGACGAGGAGAGGTTGCAGTGCCCGATTCGGGCGCTGCGCCATTATTTGGCCAGGACTGCAGATCAGGTCTCGGACACGGAGGAGGAAGGCCCAGCACCCTTATTCTTGCAGGTGGACGAAACACACAACCGAGCAATTAATAAGGCGGTGACACCCTTCAAGTTGGGTAAGTGGATCTGCGCTGTCATTCGGAGGGCTTATGAGCTGGGGAAGATTGTGTGGATCTCCCAAGGGAAGTTAGAGCTCATGAGCTAAGGGCACTGGCTGCATCGTGGGCGTATGGCTGTGGAACGCCTCTGGACGAGGTGGTGGCTGCATGCGCCTGGAACAATCGGAACACGTTTGTGAGTCACTATCTGCGGGACACGAGTGGCCAACGAGGTGAGAAGGTGATAAGGGATCATGTTGTGGCGGGACAGAGGTTCTACCACTAGACATGTATAATGCACCTTGGGAATCACAGCAGTGAGAGCCGTCAACTCGAGTGAAATACAAGTCACAAAGAGCATGGAGGCCTTCACGCATGAAAGACAGCACACCCCTGTGGCTGTGACACACCGCAGAAACCACTACGAAGAAAATGCCACACCACGCTGGGGTGAGCAGACCACACTGGGGATAATGTCACACAGTGGAAGTGGAACATTAAGACCCACAGGTGGAAGTCCACACAAGGAGGCCAGTTGGACACGCACTAGATAAGAGGTTGGTAGTGTTGTAACTCTTTCTTAAAGTGTATGATATCGTGTTCTTGTTGTTAACCTTTTAGGATTAATATCCAGCTTAATTTCAGGAGATAGCCTATTTCTGAGTGTGCTACTGGTGTTTGAGTATACCATTGTTAGCCTTCATTGAGGGTGTTTACAATTAGGCCTGTTTCCTATAGAGGGATAGGAAGGTTACGTTGATCTAGGGGATTCTAGTTTCAGCGGTCCTCCACCAGGACGACAAAGTCAGCATAAATTACTGAAGGTCAGTATTTTGCAGATAGTAATAAATGGAAATTTTAACAAGTTTAAAATTAATTTTTACTATCCTAAAATACTCAACTTCAGTAATGGAAACTAGGGGTGTGCGAGTAGATTAATTTTAATTCGAGTCGAGCCGAGCCGAGTTTGTAACAGAAGAATCGAGTATCGAGCCGAGTTCGAGTATTTCGTTAACACACTTAACTTTGCAAGTGTCTTTTTTTTATTTGTTAGGGTAATAACAACTAAGATGCTGCTTAACAGACTGTGAGGGTCAACATCTACAACTAGTTTTCTAGTTTTTAGGACATAACTTTAAAATGGTTTGAGCTAGTTGCTTTTAGTTTGCACCACTGGAAAGCTCTCGCCGAGACGATGAATTTGGTATATTTGAAAGTCAAAATCGGTCAAAAATTGGCGAAGTTATCGCATTTTTACCGGATTCGCGTTTTCCGAGTATGGATGCAAGCGACGAGCCGAGATCGAGTAAACGTTCCGTACTCGGCTCGGCTCGAATTTTTCTAGTATCGCACATCCCTAATGGAAACCCATCCGCCTCCCCGCTTCGCTGAATAGAAAGGTTCAATAAGCGAATGTGAGGATCATTCCAAGATGGCGGCGGCATCTGTGATAACAGAGCAACGCGCCTGGCGAGCAGAGGGGAAAAACTCACGGAGACAACAAAATAAGGTTATTTTGTTTCTTTTTTGGGCAACGAAAAGCCAAAATAGCGATTTTAGCATAAATTACTGAAGGTGAGTATTTTAGGATAGTAGTAAAAACACCGTTATTCATCTTACTGTGAAACACTACAACGATTGAAAAATGTCACACGTGACTCACAAAAACGCACACTTTCACAACGAAGATAGTCCACTAACTGCAAATTTTCAACTACTAACTGTAGTCGTCATCAGGCACCTTAAAGGTAAGTTTGAACTCTGTTTACATTTCGTTTTTCAGTTCGTTTTTCAGTCCAATACACTGTTCGAATTCGAAACTGACGCTGTCTGCTATATTCAGTCGATTGGTTCACCCTTGCCCACTGTATCACTCGGGCCGTTCTTTACACGCAATGTTCCATTCAACTTCGAGCTTCCCTCGCAAGTCTTTCCCAATCAGGTGTGTAACATTTGAAAACGAAGGGCCTTGCACATTCATAAGCAGGATCTGCCTGTTTTCGTGCATCTTAATCGCAATGGATTCAAGGCATCTTAAATGGTTGTCCCATTTCGAGTTAGATTTAATCAGTGTCACCCTTTACCCCACTCAACATCATGCTGCCTTTCCGTGCAATGGAATGCAATGCCGTTATCGACAGCTTTATTTCTAACATTCCCCATATGTTGGCTGAGCCTCGTTCGTATTCCTTTTCTAGTCTCGCCAATGTACACGGCATTGCAGTCCTTGTACGGTACTCTATACACTCCTTCTCTGGTGTTTTGTACTCGTGCTAGTTCTTGTTCATCCCTGGCTTTTTGGGTCACCTTCGGTCGCAACATTTTTTCATTCTCATGGTGTTGGCCCTTCCTTTGTATCTTCTTGCCCAGTCCTTCTTCGTTCTTAATAAATGCTCTGAAGCCATTCTTTCTAAGTTCTTGCTGAATTGGGCAACTAACTCCCTCAAGGTAGGTGAGTGTCACTCTTGGTTTTGCATGCAAAGTTGATCACTTGTGGTTACACTTTTACTTCTCTCTCTCTTCCCTGCCTTTGCTACAGCTTTCGCTTTCTTCATAAGTCCATTAATCATTCCACCCGGGTACCCTAAGCTC
>JAHWFP010028465.1:0-16436 GCA_023313725.1 Lithobius niger
TCAATCCATCTGAAGAGTGCATACAATTATGTAGACTGTAGTTCACACGTTTCTTGCTGCCTGACGAAGGTAGGAGGACTGAAAATATTTATTTTCGGGTAATGCCTATCGAAAATTCGCAATACTGATGTGATGAGTATTGATATTTTTGAGTTTGAGCGTCATTTGTTTATTCGATACAGGTAGTGGATTTTTATAAACCGACAACTAGAAAACACCAATAAAAAACGGCAATAACATAAATGCTAAACGAGTGTCATCTTATCAAGGCATATAAATAAATGCTACCGTTGGGATGAGATGCACGTGCAGTAAACTCGTCATGAACACAGCACAATGAAAGAGGGCGAGCAGGGTCATTCTTGGCAGCAAGAGCAGATGTGAGGGCTTCAGACGACTGCCTTGATAAGGCAATAAGTGAAAATTCATGTCGCTATGTTATGTTCGATCATCTCCACGAGTGTCTGCTTTTTGAATCGGCGGCCGAGCATAGCCGCCACCGGTAAGGCCAGCCCTCGACTTCTCACGCAGCTCGGTATTTAAAAACTCACTACGGAGCAGAAACCTTGTTCCAGGATTGGATGGTCCCTGGATATTCATCACTTCAACCTAATCATAGAAAAATGCAACCATCACGTACTTTGAATATTAGACTAATTACGGTATAAAATTTGTTGACGCTCAAATTCAAAGTTAAAAATACTCGTCAGTATTTTGCGAATTTTCGATAGGCATTTTGTCCATACAGGTGTAAAATGTGGTACTCTTATCTTCTTCAGGCTAAAATAAACGTAGTTCTTCAGTTATCTACATCGCTGTTGTGCTTGCTGATCGAGGAATATTTGAAAAAACGCGGGGCCCGTAACCCTCAGTCTACGGGCTATAGACCCCGCGTTTTTTCAGATATTTCTGCAAGCACAATAGCGATGTAGATAACTGAAGAAACGTGTTTATTTAAGCCTGAAGAAGATAGGAACATCATATTTTACACCTGTATGGACAAAATGCCTATCGAAAATTCGCAAAATTGAGCGACAACAAATTTTTTACCGTTCAACCTTCTCTCAGATGTGGTGTTGAATAACCAGGTACTTCAGGCTCTTCAAGGCGGAGGCTATGCTCAGCTGCCGATTCAAAAAGCAGACAATCGAACATGACCTAGTGACATGAATTTTCGGTTATTTGCCTGATGAAGGCAGTCATCTGAGCCCCTACAACTCCAGATTACCGACTGTCGAAAATTTGCTGCAGATGTTAATAGAGATATCTTTTATTTTTGAAGATGTGCGTGAACTGTGCTAATGAAGATGATTCCAGAGTTTCAAAGTAAGCGATGTGACATTTTTAGGTGTGTAAGTTAGGTAATTTTAAGATGCGATTTGAGACTGGAACATCTGTATTTAGTATTTTCATTTTTTATTGCAGTAATTAAATTTAATTAATGAAATTAAACAAGCACACACTTGTTTGCATCAATGAAGGCACCAAACTAGCCTGAAATCAAGCTGCCCTCACCAACAGAGAGCTCTAGACAGACCGTTTCGCCCGTGTTTGGGTTCGTCGGTAGAGAATACTTATGTGAGAGCATTGGCACCTTGCTGGGGGTAATTTAACGGGCACAACACAGTGCTGGTTTCAATAAAGTTAAAGTTATCTTAATTTCAACTCGTCAACTGCCATTGATTGGTCTAAGTTTTGGTGTCTAACATTCAGAAGAATGTGCCGCATACAAGCAGCAGTTTGTGTTCTTTCTTGCTAAACCATTCCGATTTGTGCTTGTTAAGCGACCCAGCCCATGATAAATAAGCGACAGTAGCCTACAGGTCTGTCATGTTTACCTATTCCATAATGAACCCGAGTGCTATCTCACGAAGTGGGCAACACCTTGATAGCACAAGTAAGACATATCCTTTCACACGCTGTGTAATGTGGCGTCGATAGGTGCCATGCACAATTCATGAACCCCTTACACATCAGTGTTTATTAAGTGTGTGATTAAGGTGTTCGTAAATCTGTGCCTGGGGCGTCGGACGAGCGTCTAACATAGAAAATTGTCTAATGGGATAATTGTCTCATCTGCATAAATAAAAAATCTGGAAAATCGTCTAAACAGAATATCGTATAATGGATAAACGTCTAACTGCGGTTTCTGATGTTATATGTATAGCCGCAGCGCTAGCGAGGCAGGGACATTAGACGATCTTCCATTATACTGTATACGTTCTTCCAGTTATGCGATTTTCCAGTTAGACGATTATCCCTCGCCCCTCTGTGCCTCACACGACAAATATAATAATAATAATAATATTAATAATATTAATAATACTAATAATAATAATAACATAGGTTAGACCGACCCCTAATGGGTGATCGGGCGGCTAAACAGAGAACTGCCACTGTTCAGCCACCATACCACCAAATGTTCTGTATGCGTCGAGCTTCTGTCGACATTTCCAACGAAGAATATTCAGACATCATAGCCTATAAACAACACATTGGCTCTCAGAATTTAAAAAAAAATAAAAAAAAACCTTCACTTTCGAATGAAGCCAATCTATTCTTACACTACAGGAAATCGCAACCAGTGAAACCAACATGACAATGTTTGTTAAAAAACAAGCTAGGCTAACGCCACATAAGCATTATTTGTTGAATTCAATCACTACAAATTATAATTATTTCCTCTAAACGAATTACATGCGCGTGCAGTAGTGTTTACGTACTGACATTAACATAAAATCAACGACAGATTGGTTATACTACCTCCACAACCAATCCTTGGCACGTTCAAGTTAGGTAGACATTTAACACGATCACTTCCAATGCACGTGCCTTTGCGAAATCGCCTGGCCTGCTGGGATACAACGCCCAGCAATGTTCCGGAGAGGTGTGTGTCGTTAAATATTTTTAGCGGCGGTAAACATAAATTTTTACACGACGACAGTGGTGTACTACGTCGGCGCGCCAATAATCGCAGGACTTTCAACGTTAGAAAAAAGTGCTTGATTTGAATATAAAGGGAAAATGTAACCCTCGATAAAATTGTATGTCTACCTAGCCAAACAAAAAAAACCCAAAATTCTCACCTGTAAAAGCTACATTTTGGCATAAAAAAATAAAAATAAAAGCCGCCCGCATGTTGCTTTTGAGTGATAAACTCCCGTAAAACAAGGTACTTTTTTTTCCTTTTCAAGAAAAAAAAAATGAAAATCATTCAGACCAGAATCGGAAGTTAGCTGGCGCCATGTTGGCGGTACCGCCGGCGTCGGCCAAGCGCCCGAAGAAATGTAGAGTGTGAAGGTTTGGAATGCGTTGTTTCTAGTAGAGTTACGACCCCGAGGTGCAAGCAACCCGAAGCAACGTGATCAGCGAAGGCGCACGTGTCGTTTGACAATAACTGGCGGCAAGTAGAGACTTTGGCGTGGCGGTGCTCACCTCTCCTACTGTAAACCTGTGATATGCAAACTGCAGTTTCCACCAACCTAATTCTCTCACATCCCTCAAAAAAAAAATAATAATAATACGTTATCGAGAAAACGCGAAAACACTCCTTTCGAGAAAAAAAACATTAAATTTCGGTCTAGGTGCTGCTTGACCTGGCGAACACTGGTTTGTAAAGAGCTAAGGAGGAGTTTAGAGAATAGCAGTTTACAGATCAGTGGCTTGTGTTTTCGAGCTGTTTTCCTGGAGATATCTTGAGCGTGCCTCGACCTTGACTCGTGGGTGTGTTTATGAGGATGTGATGCACAGGGCTTATTTTGTGACGAGCCCCTGTGATGCGATGGACCAAACGTTGACTTCGTTTACGCTTCTCGTCTTCTAGTGATCAGGTAAGCTGCTAAAAAAAAAAACGAGGAACTGTTACGCAACCGTCACTTTACGATCTGCCCCCTTTGCACAACATGCTGGAGGATAAAATGCGATAAAAAAGCACAACGCATTGAACGCGAATTTTAATTTTTTTTCCATCGTGACCTCTTTTACACAACGTGAGCGTGTTTGTTTGTTTACACATCCGTGGCCCACGAGATTGTTTAGTTTACATGCCGTGCCAAAGGTATGCCAGATTGAGAATGTCTGGACACCTTAAACGATTTCGAAGTGCTCTCCGCAGTGCTCTCATTCACAACCGTAATCGATCGATGCTCGATCGGCATTGAATTTAACAAACATATTTTTTGCTCATTAACTCGTTATTTTAACTTTAAACGATTTTTTTCAGTTATTGTTATTACTATTATTATATAAATTCTTGTTTTTAGTCATGGAAAGATACTGAGAAGCTGAGGTTGATCCAAAGTATTTTTATTTTATTTTGCTGAAACATTAATTACAATCCTAACAAAGTTACGGCAGAAACACAGCTCAAATAAATTGTAGCCGATGCCATATTTATTCGCATTTACTTTCGCAAAATGAAAATAAGTAGCCCGTCTTCAGTTGTTGGGGTTGTAGTGGACCTGCATCAGTTGCACTCTGCAACAATCCCCACTTCTGAGTGATGACAGCTAGTTGTTAAATATGAGGGGAACATAACTTTGGTTTAAGCAAACTGCAATTTACTGGCATGCATCAGCGAGGGAGGGACGTTTCTCCAAATGGTTTCTTCAAACCAGGCCAAAAAAGTTAGTAGGATAGAAACTGTTAATTTTGGCTTTTCAGGCATATCTTCTGCGTTCTGGTAGTCGATGCCTGCTACCATTGCTTTGGTTTTGTGGCAATCTTGAACTGGCCTTGTGCCAGGGCGGGGGGGATTTGAGGCTTAATGGCATTTTAATGCTAAGGCATTAGTACCAACCTCAGGCACAGTGCAGTGATCCTCGTGCCAGGATGCGAGACCCACTGCTTCTATCCAAAAAGGTCTTTTTAATTTAAAAATATCTTGGATCCATCGAAAGCAAACTGCTTGTGTAGGTGAACCGACTCATAGACGTTTTTGAAGGAAAAAAAAGTGCGAGGGTCAAACCTGGTCATTTGACCTTCCATCATTGCAGGATGCTGAGATAAAGTCCAGCATAGGGTAGAATACATCCCATAGCCACTGAGATGGAGCCTGGTAGTCTTTCACATTACCCTGGTTGGCACAGACTAGCAGGGACTTCGCCAAGGTCCCCTTTCCAGTCATTGACCAGTTCAGCATCTGATTACTAGGCCGAGTTAGCCACAATCACCAAACCAGGAATACAAAACGATGGGATACAGCATGGATGCTCCCACGTGTAGGCACCTGAAAGGGCAATTCCATCAATTGTTACTTCCATATAGATGTTACTTTGGATCACCTACACAACAACTGGACAGAAGAGGAGTGGTGGGAACATATTACGTTCATTCGATATAACAATTTCATTACTGCAGCACCACAAGATGCGTCAATAGGTACCAGTTTGAGCTTGGAACAGAGTATGTAGGCAGTTCTGCTATTTTTGTGTGGGTGACATTAGTATCTACTTTCAACGATTACTGCCAGAGGGTGTTGTCGTCAATGAACCCATTGTCATCTGGACTGGTCAGCTTCCCAAGCTTAAAAATATCTTGCATTACAAGAACTGCCTGCAGTGAAAATTCATATCAGCGCTGCACATTTGGAGGAGTTGTGGAACCTTTGAGCTTGTTTGGCCATTCGGGTAGGAATACATTTCCCAACTTCCTCATATGCCAACCACTCCCCCCCCCCCCCCCCCCCCCCCACCCCCAAAAAATTCTTAGATTCGTCAGTGTATGAAGGTCTAAACTGTAATAAAAGTCAGCAAATCTTGGGTTGTAGTCAGATTTTTTTCATTTCTCTCCCCCCTCCCTCCCTCGTGTTACCTTTACTACGGCTTTTGTACCCTCCTGATCTGCCAGACTGGCAAACGACCATACTGAGTTCAAGGTCCAACCAGCACAGCTACCTCATCAACTTCTCTGCTTTTGCTATTTCTCTTACTCAGGATGCTAAAGCTATTTGATGGGTGGAATTGCATTTTGCATGCTAATGTATGCATTTGTTTATCATTACCAAGTTGCGTGTTGCGTTTCAGGTCATCCACCAAGACAAGATGCATATCAACGATCTCCCAGCGGAAGTATTGCAAGAAATTTTCTCCCACCTTACGGTCAAAGAGAAGTTTCAAAACGAGCGGGTGTGTCGATATTGGCAAGAAAATATTTTTGTTTCCATCCAAAGTTTGGCATTTGTGAACTTCAGTGATGCAGTCTGTACCCATTATGTTAGCGAAGAAAATCTATTGCCTTCCGATGTGAACAGTGATGATGAACTAATGACGAAAATAATATTAAAATGTGGGAGATATTTACGTTCATATAAAGGCTATGCAAGTTCTGCGACGATTCAGGCTATTGCACAGAACTGTGAGCATTTACATTGCACCAACATGTTGTTTGACGATTTGAAGGATTTGAAACTACTTAGAGACACATTCAGGGAACAACTAACGTGTGCAACTATCTACATTAATACCTGGCAGGGAATCACACCATTTGTAGCAGCATGCATAAAACTCACAAATCTTGCAATACTTCCAACGAGTCGTCACCCATCCGCTATTCTTAGCGCAGAAATTTTCAGGTTTTCACACCCATTGCCATTACTAAGAATGTTGGTTATAGAGATTGATTCCCTTTATTTAACAAGAAGAGCACTCCAGAGCTTAGAGTTCCTCAACAATTTAGACGTGGCTCGCATCAGATTGACGCACGACCTGAACCATTCGTTATCATGGGGTCTCGTGATTCATAGTTGGTCAACCCTAAGGTCACTTTCACTCGAACTGAGAAGTCAAAACTGCATGCATTTTGATCCATTGCCACCTAATTTGGAATATTTGTCTTTGAAATTATTTGCATCCTCACACAGTTGCATTAGTAGACGAGCAATAAAATTTGAATCAAATTTGTGCTTTCTAAAGACACTAAAGATTTACGTGTTCAAAGGTAGTGTATTACGTGAACTTTTACTAAGCGTTGTATCGTGCTGTCCACAGTTAGAAGCAATCTCTTTGGATTGTTCTGTTTGGCATGGAGGACTTATGGATGAACATTTTTCACCTCTGCTATCCATGGTCAGTCTTAAACTGTTGAATTTAGGATATCAGGTTGTTATCAGTGATGTGTTTGCCTCTAATCTAATAGCTGGACTTGACAACCTCACTCAATTTGGAGAATATTCAAAGCAAGATAAAGTCAGCCTTATACCCAATGGTCCACTGTTTTGGAAAAGTTTAATCACTAAAGCTATCGCCCGTCCTTTAGAAATGTTTCGACTGGTTGGTGAAATTAAAGGTGTTCCGAGTTTTTCTGAGCCCCTACCCTCGAACATATTTTTGCAACTTAGGAATAATGCTGAATAAAGACATGTTAAAACAGTGGCTAAAATTGACCAACTAAATCAATCTTAAAAGCATTAATTGAAAATACTGGATGTGAACTGCAATTTAAATGGTAAGTGCGGAACAGCGGCCAATCAATGCCTGAACGAAATAACCGGGAAAACCTAAGATGGTCTCTCATTCTCAACTTCCCAAACTTTAACGTTGAAAATCGTCCAGCAGTTCATAAGCAATAAGCGTTTGGGAGAAAGTCGCTAATGTGTCGCTGCATTTTGGCAAATAATAAATATTTGTGTGTAAGCTGTGATAATGAATACATGATTCCTGTGGACGTGCGTCTAAGTTACCTTTTAAAGTGCCTTACGTGACAGGTTTTCAGTCGTGAAGAATTTGGAACTAAACTGGTAAGCTTAGTGACGTCAAGAGTTTTAAAGAATTTGAGTGTATCTCAGAGACTCGACTGGTCTAGGTTTTAAATCTGTGCCATTGTTTCTCAGTGCACTGGCAGAGATAGGAGTAGACATGATATTTGAAGGTGAAGTGATGAAAAGCAGGAGGTATTGGAGTGATTAAGGTGGCAAATAATGGAAGATTGTGAAGTAGAAATTAAGCTCGTGTAATAAACCATGCATACGTACTGTCAGGGATACGTGTATGACAAATCAGGAGTATTGGGTGCATTTCCAGTGTATATGTATACAGCATTCAACTTTGCTAACATTTGAATCCAATGGTAAGTAATTGTATGTTGCTGTATATAATAATAATAATAAATAAATAAATAACTTAGTAATCAAACACAGAAGATGGCAAATTTAATTAATTACAGGTACAAGTTGGAACCGTGGTCAGCAAATGGCCACCCACGTTGCCTACTACACCTAGCAAGAGCCATTTCCTTCCCAGTTTTCCTATTCCTTTATTTTCGTGCAAGTATGGTAAATTGATGTCTAAATAAAAAAAGTTTATTAAAAAAAGAAAAAAAAATTTATGATTTGTTTGACCTGTTTAATCTTCTCTTAAGGCCACGAGGACTACATTTGTAAACTCCACCGAAGAAAACTGTGTGCACATTTGAAACTGACATTCGTTCTAAGTCTGTCGGGACTACTTGATTTGCACCACATCCAATGACTATCAAGGACTGGTCTGGAGTTACTAGAATTTCGTAGAATTAAATTTGATTTTAAAGGATTGATTTCCGTTGATCTTCCATTCTGTGATCTGTTGTCCGACAGCCACTATTCTATTAGAGGGCTACCATTGAAAATTGGAGGTTCGGAGTTCACACCTCGATTGTCGAAAGTATTTTTGCTCAGTTCGGGTGTTAGTGTTTGGAATTTGCTAAACACGGAAGCCGTGAATGCACTCAGTGAACTTGAGTTCCGCAGGTTGATAAATAAGCAGTCCTTTCACCGATTCCTGAAGAGGACACCTTAATTGTTTTGAAAACTTTGTACTACAATTTTGGTCGCGGTGTAAGTATGGTAAATCTGTAATATTACTATATTATTATTATTATGTTGACAAAGGATACCAAAACTGTGTTTTTGGTCGGAGAATGTGGTGAACAGATGAACCGATATCAGAAAATTCTGTGGTGTAGCCAAAGAAGTAGGCCTACCTTGGAATGGGTCCGATAAACCCAGGTAGAGGTCTAGAGGAGCACTGCAAGCCTACTGAGGGAAAGCTGAAGAATTTTTTCCTATTTTCTTGCTATTTTTGGCTTCCTGAGAGCATGATTGTAACACACTAGTTTTAACTTTGAATTATGTTAAGTATTGGAAGGTGGACGACCTAATAAACTATATTTGTGAATAAAGGAGAATAAAGGCATTGCATTTTCATTAGACAGAATCCAGATCACTCATGGCAGTGACCGATCGCGTAGGCCTAATGGCTAATGCGCCAACTTTTCCGTGACTTCAAACACTCCCGTAAATCATGTTGAATTAAAAGTTAAGTTTGTTAAATGTATGAACCTTTAGTTAATTTTGCTGCAGAAAAACCAAGATTTAGGAGAGTGAAACGTTGATTTTGTTTTTTTGTTAAAATGTATGAAGCTTTTAGCTAGTTTTACTGCAGAAAACAAAACGATTTTTAAGGTGTGGGCATCAACTCTACTATTTTGACCTCAAAGATTAGCTTCGCCTGGGCATTTAATACACGATTTACAGTACGATTATTGTACACAGTTAGTTACACCAAAATCTTCTAGCTTTCCCTGATAGTCAGCCTGCTTTTCTTTATATGTGTTGCTAGAGCATATTAGGTCGGGGAGGGGCAACCAAAGTGTGTATCAGAAAAATTATGCAAAGAGAAAAACGAGAGGATAAATGATGAATAAAAGTGGAGTTCCATTCACAAATTTCAGCCTCATACACCAATATTTTCTTCGATAAGTAACTTTTGACTGATACCGTTGCCAAACATTAGATTAGCATGGGACGAATTTTCTTACAAGCACCATTGTCGGAAATTTGGACTTTTAACACTGCAGCAACATAGAAATGTCTTAGGAGTGACATTTCTTTTCAGGATTATTCATGAAAAAATAAACTCGTCTACATTGTTGTAAAATATACTTGTTTACTCCCCAGTTGTGGTAAGCAGTAACAAAATTGTCTTTGGACTCCATAAGTGCTAACTTGTAAACTAATTATAAACGGTGTTTATAGTATTGCAAATTGGCAAATGTTTTTAATCAAAATTAATTAAGCCCAGTTATAACTTTTTCCTCTTTGAGGCTATTTTAGAATCACTGACTTGATGTAATTTTATATTAATCTCTGGCATGCCATGCATTCCCCCTTGGCCTGTCATAAAAATAGAAAAAAATAAAATAAAATATTTTGCTATCCACCGAGCTAACTGGGATTAGATATTGTAAGGCTACCTTTAATTGTTTCTTATTAGGTGTATCTACAGCTTCTTATCTTATCTCTGTAAAATCTTTCTGATCTTAAAGAGCGACTCTCATTTATGTTCTCTCTACTTAAACGTTTTAAAATATGCTCCTAGCCTGGGCTTCAAGCTAGACGCATTGCCAAATATGTACCTGGGGTATGACATGGTACCACTTGAATTGTTGTTGTGTGTGCTGCAGGAAACATAGTTGGCTTTTAATACAGCAGATATTGCACTTATTTGCTGTGTTTTCACATACGTTACGGGTCTGTTGCTACAGTTAAAATCTGCTTTGTTAACGAAAACTTGGAACCTCTTACGCAAATCCTGGTTTTTGATTTGTGATGATATGGGAACAAATTCTACACTCTGGGAGGAGATTACCGAGCAACAGTATCCATTTAACTTGAAAAACCAGCAAATGACGTTTACAGAGGTATTGTTCAGTCATCTGGAAAAATAATAATTACATTATAACACAAATGAAGAACATCTGTCAATAGTCGTCTTGAATTTTCGGACTTGGTAAAGATAATGTTCACTTTTCCCTACACTACAAATACTTACACTATCAGTCGTTGCATTGCAGTTTTCACAAATTAAAATTTCGCACAGATCAGGCTCGAACCACTGATCTATTATCGTGCTACATCGTGATATATCGTGATGTATAGATCAGTGGTTCGAGCTCATCTGCAGAAAATTTGAATTTTCTGCAGAACTGCAATCTAACGACTGTTACTGTAGGTGTTTGGTAGATTTCTGAGGAAGGTGACTAGTATCTTCACCAAAAATTCAAGACGAATTTATTAATATTATACAATAAACAATAAAGCTTATTATTATTATTATTATTACTACCAAGTAGAGTTTGTAATGTATTTACGAAGGATATAAACCAGTTTTGGCAAGTATGCTAATGTCTGGCGTTTACAACACTGAATTAAACTGTTATGAAAAATAACCATGCATTGACTTACTTACCTACCGTATTGCTCCTGCTTCTCTGATGCATGTGTACAAAAGTTTTAAATAAGTTAAAAAATAAAATACATGCCGGGAATGATCAAATTATGTTCAGTTCTAAGGCTTGTCCAACACTCTCAAACACATACGAACAACTGAAATCTTTTGCATGAAAGAACTGACACAATTTTGACAAATTTTTATTCAAACTTTTTATTCTCTTTTGCCTGGCAATTGATGACATTCAATCATTGTACTTGTTTCCTCCTAACATTCCCAATTCATTCCGAAGGGCTTGTTAATAATAATAGCTTCGAAAAGAACAATCCACCGCCATCACAAAGAATTGTTTATTTTTCTTGAGAAGTGAAGGCATTATTTATAAGAAAAGACCATGTATTAGCAAAAAAAATCTAAGAAAATGTTGAAAAATGGGTTGACATTGCACAACATTGTCGATGCAACTGAACTAATCTTTGATCTTTTTTTGTTTTCGTTTGGTTTGTAAAATTTGCGTTTAGGAGCTAAAATTTGGCCAAGAATGGAGATAAACAAATTGTGGAATAGCCTATTAAAATTATAGGCCTACAAGGAAGTCCAATGCAATTTACAAGTTCAGACTCAAAACTACAAAAATCAAAATCAAGGCCAAACCAAGGACCCAACAAACTACTCGAGTGATTCCTTCACCATTATCATGATCTTGATAGCAGGACGAGCTATTGTTTGCGCAGCTATCTTGGCAGTGGTTATCAGTGGTTTAGTATCTTCGCGTTTGGAAATCAAACATTATCTGTATGTAGTGTACTGTTTATCGGTGTTAACAATTTCTGTTGTGCCAGAAATTAGTTGTAAACATTTGTGTGGCTCGTGGACAGGTAAAGTATTAATAGCTCTTCAGAAACGATTACTAAGCAGTAGTACGATAGGAGACAGCAATGTTTGGTTTCAAGCGTGGATCTTAGTAAGTATCCTATTACATAAGCTTGAATTGTGTAGAGCAGCTAAGCTTTGTGTGCCGAAAACAAATATCTGCACCTATTTAACTAATCGTATGATGATCACTGAAAGCTACGCTTAGTTTACTGATATTTTACTGCTGCAAATTTAAACTGAAATAAAGGGTTTGAGGATACTCACCATTTGCAGCTGTACTTTAAATTTATTCTCTTCCTTTCAGAAATTTGTCACCGAGACAATGGTCGAAATCAATGACTTGCCTCCAGAGCTACTTCAAGAGATTTTGTCTTATTTGTCAATTGAAGAAAGATTTCATTGTGAGCGTGTTTGTCATCAATGGCAACAAAATGTGTTCTCTTTAATTAAAAACTTGTCATTTGAAAAATTCGAAGACGTTTTTCATGGCTTCCACAAGCATGTGTTTTCTACTACGAACCTGTTGCTCTGCAAGACGGATAAGCAAGATCATGTCCAGAAATGTGTCATTTTAAAGTGTGGTAGAAACATTCGTTGGTTTAGAGGGTTTGCCAGTCCTTCTGTTCTGCAAGGTATCACTCAGTTTTGCCCATTTTTGCACTGTGTTGATATTCGTGTTGATAATGTAGACACATTAAAAGTACTGAGTGAAAAACACGGAGAGCAACTGACTTGTGTAACTCTGCGTGTCGACAAGAATTGTAACATTTCCCAATTTCTGATAAAATGTTCAAATATCACTTCCCTCGCTGTTGTGTCCCCCGTTTCCTCTTATTCCTCACAAATGGATTTTCCTCCTTGCACTGTGAACCTAGTGGATATTAATAAGGCGCACCCAAACTGTTTGAATTCAATACAGAACTTGGTAATTGCAATGTATATAACAAATGCATCACTCCAACAACTTATGATGTTTAGTGCATTGGAAATGGTTAGCCTTACATCGATTCAAAACAGTATTTCAGATATTCAGTGGACTTCCTTGATGAAAAGTTGGTGTGGTCTTAAGGCATTGGTCCTTCATTCTGATTGCTTCAATTTACGTAATTTGCCACCATATTTGGAATATTTATCTTTGCATCTTGACGTGTTGTGCCATAGTATAATAGAAATATCTACTTACCTCCCGAAGCTAAAAACTCTAGTTGTGTGTGGCGATTTACTGTCCCCAGATAATCTCAGTGAATTTTTGGAAAGTGTATTCTGTTGCTGCCCTGCTGTGGAAAACCTATCCATTGACTTTTGTAATAGATACCATGTGAACAATGATCAGATACTAGCACCTTTAGTGTCGTTAACTTCGCTGAAACATCTGTCACTTGGAAGTGAATTTATTGTCAGTGATTCATTTGCATCAGAACTGATGGTTAAACTTGAACACCTTACATCTTTTGGCAAGACTCCATTCGTTCGCCATGAATGTAATTGTGTCATACCTGCTGGCGAATTCTTTTGGAACGTTGCCAAGAGGAAGGCTGCTTCACACCCAACAGAACAGTTTACTTTCATTGGCAAAACAAATGATACTTTGCATCTTCAAGAGCCATTTCCACCAAATATGTCTTTGGTATTAACAAAAAGTGCAACTATAAAACTCGGCCGTAGATTTGGAACGTCGACTCAGTGGCAAAAATGGACCTCCCTGTGGTCCGAGTTATTAGGATTAAGCCTTGTGATCGTAGATGTAGGCTTCAACCTGAGTGGCTTGCCGAAAAACTTGGAGATCTTAATCATTGTGGGCTTGAATGAGAAAGCGTGCGGTGTTAATGACGCTCTCACGTTTAACATTCTTTTGCCAAAACTGAAAGAGCTTATGATTTGCCAGGAAAATATGAGCAATTCTGAACTTAAAACCATTCTACATTGTGCTGCTACCTGTTGCCCTGCTCTCAAAATATTGTGTGTTACACGTGGAAATAAGGATAAAAATCCTGCTGACAATTGTCTCGCTTCACTTTTTCAGTGCAAATGTCTGCATACAATTTGTGTCAATGAAAATATAATAGTCAGTGACCAGTTCAGTGCATATGTGGTTAGCCAACTGCCCACACTTCGGAAGTATGGGTGTGGATGTCACAAGGTGGGATTTACATGTGGTTACTTGTTTGTGGATGCCCTTGTCAGAAAAACACGGGAAGGAAGACGCATTGATTTGAAAGGGGGACCACCAAAACTTCAAATTCAGGAATTGATGAACCCTTTAAAAATTCCAAGTTTGCTTTATATTCATGATTACTGAAATTCTGTTCGAGTGTAAACATGCATTTTAATATTTGGATCAGATTGTATGATTCTTGTCTTATTTTTTACATTTTGTTTAACTGCGTGTCACAGGTCCTGTAACAGGTTCCTTCATGAAAATCTGTAATTAGATAAATAATAATTTTTCTGATTTAATTAAGTGTTATGAAGAAAAAAGCAATCTACGAATCTTGCGTGCTATTCTTTGTGCAGATAGATATTGCAGAAGTTTCCAGAATATACAAATGCAGTTCAGTTTATCGCATATTGGTAGTTAATAGCTGGAGCATTTACTTAATGATTAAAGTATTATTATTGCATTATCATATTACGTAGAGACCGGCTATTATTCCTCAACACAATTTCAGACTATCCAACTGTACTGCCATTCATTTTGTCAGCGTTCGTATTGTTATAAGTGTCAGAATAAATAACTTATAGCCATACTTACAACAATGAACAATAACGGCATTGTTGTAATAACATTGTAGCGGCCAACGAATGTTGAACAACAGGGAGAAAAACAATGGACGATACCAAGAAAAATGACATGAAACAAATCGAATTCATCCACAAACAGGAAAAAAAAGTATTTAAAGTATGGTGATAAATTAGGTATTGGCATACTTTTGCAAGAATGGTCCCCCTATACGTGATTTATTGTGATAGTTTTGCTTCCTCTGCTCTTAATGCCTCGGGTAAGCCTCGGAAAAACAAAACTATCACAATAAATCACGGATAGAGGGATGATTGTTGCAAAAGTATACCATTACTTAGCTGATTGTTGTAATATTATAAAATCAGTTGACACAACATTGTCTCGAATAAGTATACATGTATACTTATTTTTGCCATTGTCCAGTGTAATGTAATGTCTTTATTAGTGCCGCAACCCAATGTTATGCGCCCACCCTACAAGCCAACCGTTATGTTACAACAATCAACTCCCAATAAATTAAGAGATACTTTTGGTGGAATGCATACAACAAGTAGCATAACAATGCTCAACGAAAGTGTTCAAAGTTTACCTATTCGGGACATTGTTGCAACTCTCGGTTACGTGTTTAGATGTAAAACAACGAAAATACAAAAGTGTAGTAACAAGTACGAATAATGACTATTGTTTAAAAGTAGAATGTACAAGTTGGAAGCATAAGTAGGAGTACATATTATAAGGACAATAGTGTTAACGATATACTACTGATTATTTATGCATCTAGTAGCACATGTGCCAATTATCACATGCCATTAAAAAAAATGTATGCCTTATGTCATCTGAAGTATAGATAAACCGTTCGATTTTGGATCCCTTAGACTTTTTAGAAAAAGAAAAAAATCCAAGGGGAAGTTCAAATACTGGGATTCCAACCGGAAAACCTCCTATCATAGCAGTGGATCAAGAAAATGCCCATAATACGGCAAAATAGATTCCATAAACTCTCATACTACTCTGGTTGGCAGCGGCCAGTTTAACTTCTTCAGAATAGGTTGAGCTGTGCTTCTGCTCTCCCATGATGACCATCAAGTACATCAAGTGGACTAAAGTTTCCATGGTGTAGAGCCTTACTACAGCAGAGTATTAATAAACGCATATTTCCTCGGCCCTTCAGTTCCCAGCGAAGTCAGGGTTGAAAAAAACCACTTAGTTCCCCTAACAGTCCCTAAATATTTACGAGTTTTGAGTTTTGAATTTCGAGGTTTGAAGAAATTTGTAAAATAGCATACTGTAACGGGAAACCAACCACAGAAAAACACAAATACAAATTCATGTCTTTATTTTTGTACGAAGTGTAGGTTATTACCCGCTTTCCGAGTATTGATGGGCTGAGCCACCGGTAAGCTCAGTGCGAGGAAAGCAGGTAATAACCAATTTATCACCCAGTCTTAATAATAGGAAGACGATTTCATTGCCATTTGGAATGCAACATCATCCTTGTTTGCTGAAGGGAACAATCTTCATAAGGCTTTGCTTCTTTCGTCTTGATATGTTCCGATAAAACTGATATTGAAGCATGCGTGTCAGCTTGTCGTATAGATGAAATGAAAAAGTACTAA
>JAHWFP010028465.1:16446-27357 GCA_023313725.1 Lithobius niger
CCTGTCACATTGCAGGCCGTCAAATTTCTGTTTGGATTAAAAGCATGTAAATTTCATGAGCCACGTCCACTGCTCTGTCCCGTTCCATGACGTCCCGTTGGCTGAATCCTTTCAGTCAAATACTGATCGCATCGGAATAGTGTACACATCTGCCATCAGTCGACAGACGTCTTCGTTCGTCACGTGCCTGCGCACAACTTCTTTCCCCAACTAAATACAGATATGAACCTATTTCAGTTGCCTTCTGGACTTAAATATCATGCCCGAGCGTAAAGAATTAATACCTAATTTGCTATGACTTTATATTCAATTAACCTACTTATGGTCACTAAAAGTTCTTCTTCATTTGCATTGCCAATTTGGACGCAATCAAATTTAAACGCTCAGCAGAGCCGACGGAAGCAATGTGCGCTGGACCATCCGTTGGCATCAGTTAATGGAACGGAGCAGTGTGTGACAAGTTTTATGCTAGTAGTTCCTCACTTCAGATTACCAAGGAAGCCTAATGCTAGCCATTCTGACACGACTCTCAGTCACTTTTTTCATAATTTTTAATTTATTTGTTAAGTAAATTAAATTATTAAACGTTGAATACGGTACACGTTTATTTATCACTAATCGAGTCCATTTGGTTTTTCATCCTCTGATTACACGTTTATTGTCGTACCGCGTCACTGTTCAAGATTTCGAAGGCATCCGTCATCACACAAGCAATAGGCTATTCAACGCCGAATAACCTATTTAGCCATCAAAGGTTCTCTGCTTGTGTTTATGGATGGTTACTAGATTCCGAAGCGCCTCATCACCGTTCATAGTGTGGAAACTCAACAACAAAAAGCCCCTTCAACCAACTTGTATTAAACATGTTTAATAGAAGTTGGCTGAAGGGACTATTCGTCATTGAATTTCCGTGGCATGATCATTGATGGGTCACTTCGGAATCGTGCAACAATCCATAAACACGAGCAGAGAATCCTCTTCACCAAACAAGCAATAATAGTGCTCTCAACAATGACATCTTTGTGCAAACATTAATGCATGCACAATTGCATTGTCAAGTTTTCTGAGCCAAAGAATGTCAGCATGATCCGTTATTTGTTGTGCACGTGCTGACCCCATCGCCGCAGCCTCAAAGGGGCACAAATATCCTTGAGGTATCCTTGTGGACTGGGATGTAATCTGAGGCCTCCATGCCAGTGATGATAATATCAAGCTTGATTCATTGTTACAAGCATTGTTGTATAGTACTGATATCGTCGAAATAGGGAGATAATCTAAGCGAAGTCCTCTCTTACATTTACATTTTCTTTTAAGATACGCATCGGAAACGAGCAACAATGCCTTTGAGAGGGTAACAGTGGCGAAGTATGTCAATAACAATAATACTGTGGTTCGGTGCTCGGAACGGCGCCAGATCTAAACAAAGTAGGGTTCGAGATAGTTATTATTTTATTCATCCTTACTGGAACCTACCAGCCACAACACCACACACTCCTTCTATAGACTAACCCTACCTTGATCCAAATCTTAAAACTAAATTTGGGGCCAAACAACCAGTACACCAGCACTACCAACTCCGAACCCTGAACCTAGTTTAAGAAACGTCTGGTTACCTCCCAGAAACCCAGGACTGTCCAGTAACTGATTCCCGTGCTCCTGGCGTCAAGTGGGATGCTGAACACTTCAGTGAGGTCACCACAGTTCCTCAGTGCAACCTGCCTAAATTGGGCCCAACGCCTACATTCCAACAAGAAGTGGCCAACCGTTTAAGCAGCCTCACCACACTCACACAGAGGTGACTCCCTCCACCCCAACCAACACCACATCAGAGCATTGAGGAGCACATGCTCCGTCCGAATCCGGGATAAGAGCCCAGCATCGCACTAACTTGGAGAAACACCCAAGTGGAGCAGGGACAGATATCAATGGGTGCAAAGCATAGAGGTGCGTACCGTTCACACCACCATCACACTCTGCCTGCCACTTAGCCGAGGAAAGCATCGGAAGAACAGGATACAAATTATTACCCAGGTTTTGAACAATAACCGTAGCTACGTGCTTGGACATATTATTGCAGCCTCGATCACTTATAAACCAACTTATTTGTGGGTCATTGTTGCAAAATTAGGGTAAGAGTTGCTATTACTGCTTTGCCGCGATTATAGTACATCTGCCTGCAACAATGAAGGATCAACTACGAATCACGAATCGAGCTGACGCACTCTCAATCTAACACACTTAGCATGTTAACATCTAGTAATAGACATGGGATGGAGCATGGACATAAATATATATGCTCCTTCTGTTCACAGGCAAGATTTGGTGGAGAATGGACATACACATGATAAACTAGTCCATACTAATAAATGTGCCATCGAAACCCTTAGTCTGTAATTGACGATATCTTGAAATTAGGTGGCCATTTTTTAAATTACTCCTATTACCGTCCGATTTCCTTCGAAATTAGAACGTATACGAAATAGTTGACACCGACTAAAACAACGAATGAGCCATCAAAGCTCTTAGTCTGTAAGTGGTGCCATCTTGGAATTAGGTGATCATTTTGAAATTATGCTTACTATCATCCAATTTCCTTCAAATTTAGTATGTAGACAAAATAGTTGTCACCAACTGACACAGTGAATAAGTTGTCGAAGTTCTTAGTCCGTAAGTGGTGTGATCTTGAAATTAGGTGATAATTATGAAATTGGGTCCAGGTGCAAAGGCCAATAACCATAAGGTCGCCACCCAAAAGGCCGACATCCTAAAAGACCTACAGGTACAAAAGGTTAAACGTCCCATTAAACTAGCCTAAAATAATTTTTTTTAATAGCTGTTCGTGTATTGAAAATGAAATAGTGTGTCCCGCTAGTGGAAAGCCAAATTGTCACACTGATCCATTTGTTTCCGTTGAGGCCCAGAGTCTGATTGACCAGTTTTCTGTCAACAATGTATGTCGAGATTACCCTTCGCAATGCTGACCACCTGTCCTTTTTATTGCAACCGAGCATGAATGAACATGCGCACCCTTTTATATCGCTATCGTGCTAAGAGTGAACATGTTCCCCTGTTTTATACTTACATAAAACGAGTTAACATGTGTTCGCCCTATCGCATTAATTTGCTTCGTTTTAATTGGTTGTCACAATACCTGTTTTCCCCATCTGCCGACCCTCTCCCATGATTCGGCTCAAGCTAAATGTATTACATGTATAGATTACGAACATTCCAAAAGACCGACAGGTACAAAAGGCAGGCAAAAAAAAATCGGTAATACCGAAAACAAAATTAGGAAAACTGTAAATTTCGCCCTTACAATCTTAAACTCTGAATCCTTGATCACTTAAAAAACTGGAAAAAAGCCTAAAATGAAAGGTTGTGTGCGATACTTGTAAAAAATCCTGAGTTGAGCCGTTTGGTTTGTCAGTACTAAGGTGTCCATGTGCTTTCGAAGAACGACATCCCTTCTTTTCGCAGTGGTAGAGTTCTCCTGACGTAACACCTAGCTTTGTTCCCCCTCCCTTCCCTTACTCATGCAAAAATTCCTAACAAGTACGGTTGCGAGTCGAGATTTACTTAGGCTAGATCAACGAAGTTTTGTAAGGTATTAGGGTGTATGCCGTTTTTGTACCTTTAGGCCTTTTGGGACGCAGGCCTTTTGTACCAGTCGGCCTTTTGACTGTATGCTGTTCATCTCGACCTTTTGTGTGTAGGCGTTTTGAGTGTCGGTCTGTTAACAATTTCCTACAAATTTCCTATAAATTTAGAACGTTGACGAAGTAGTTGTTACTGACTGAAACAATGAATGGGCAATTGAAGCTCTTAGTCTGTAATTGGTGACGTCTTGAAAACTGGTGGCCATTGTATTTATGCTTATTATTGTCCGATTTTCTTCAAATTTAGAACGTAGACAAAATAGTTGATATCTACTGAAACAATAAACACTCCATCGTTACAATTATCTTTTGTGGGCGTCATGTTCAAATCAGCAGAATAATTTGGAAGTATGTATGCTCATGATTGTCTGATTTCTTTAAAATTTAGAACGCAAACGAAAAAGTTGATGCCAACTGAAACAATGAATGTGCCACCGAGCTCTTAGATCGTAAATGGCGCTATCTAGAAATTAGGTGATCATTTTGATATAATAATAATAATATATCAATTTACCACATTTATGTGGAGGGCTAACGGAAGGGTGGTGAGCCACTTACACCGGGCCTGAACGAAACACGAGAAGAGGATGTTTAAAAAAGCTGGCACAACAGCAAAAGGTTTAAAAAATATTTTTTAAAACCTCTTCAAAAACTTTTCCAAGGATTGAGTCTTCAACATTCTACGGAATCCAGATACAGTGTCCATATTTACTGTTTCTGCACTAAGTGAGTTCCACACTGGTACAATGCGGACGGAAAAAAATTTTTTTTTCGACATTCAAGATGGGAGCCCTGAGCCATCAATTTCCATCGGTGGCCCCTGGTTGCATGTGTGTGTGTAGAGACATCGAAAAAGGGCAAGTCGACCGAAATCAAACCTCGAAGGATCTTGTAAACAAGAATAAGATCGAATCTAAGCCTGCGGATCTCCAAATATTCCAGGCCCGTCATCCTGCGGCGATCCTCGTAGTTATACTCACGTAGGCCAGGCAAACTCTTGGTGAATTTGCGTTGCACAGACTCGATCAAGTCGATGTCCTTAAGAAGGTACGGAGACCATTTAGGGGTAGCGTATTCCAAAATGGGACGGACAAAAGTCTTAAAAGCCCAGATCTTATTACGAGTATTCCCGGAGGTAAAACATCTGTTTACAACAGCCAACCTGCGAAATACCGCTGCATAAACCTTCTGGCAATGAAGTGATGGCTTAAGGTTGTCTGTAAACCAGATTCCTAAGTCTTTTACTTCACACACGGAGGATAAAATTGACTCTTCCAGATAATAGTCATGACTACAGTCCCGGGAACCAACATGAAATGTATGGCATTTCCCAATTGAAAGCGGAAGTTGCCACTTTTGGGACCAGTTTAGTACGTTAAGTATTTCGGCCTCAAGATAAAAGTGGTCTGTGGGGTTAATGGTTGCTGCACCAATTTTGAGGTCGTCCGCAAACTTATATCCATAGGTGTTGCTGGCCGAAAAAGATAAATCATTTAAGTAAATAATAAAAAGTACAGGGCCAAGAACGGATCCTTGAGGAACGCCACAGGGAACAGACACACTCGAAGAAAGTGATCCCTCAATGATGACCCTCTGTGTACGATTTTCCAAAAAGGAGGATATCCAATTCAGGAGTTTACCTTCAATGCCACATGCAGAAATTTTATGAAGAAGTTTACGGTGCACCACAGATTCGAATGCTTTTCTAAAATCGAAGTAGATGGTATCAGAAGAAACACCAACATCTAGGGCGCATGTCCACTGATCTAAAACTTGAAGTAACTGGTGGGTCGCAGATCGACCAGGCAGAAAGCCATACTGATCTGGTGTAATAATGGAGTGCCTACTGAAAAAGGGGAAGAGGGATTCACGGATAATTGATTCCATAACCTTACATGCAACAGATGTGAGTGCGATAGGACGGTAATTCAATGGTATGCTTATTGTGGTCAGATTTCCTTCAGATTTAGTACTTGGACGAAATAGTTGCTACCATGAACTGAAGCAATGAATGTGCCATCGTCACTGTTTATCTGTAATGGGCACCATCTTGAATTTGGGTGCCCATTTTGAAATTATGTTCGTTTTCATCCGATTTCCTTCAAATATACAACGAAGAAGAAATAGTTGCTATCACCTGAAACAATGAATATGCTATCATCACTATTTTCTGTGTGGACGTTACATTCAAATCATTCAGCCATTTTGGAATTATGCTTATTATTGTCTGATTTCCTTAACTTAGACGACAGAGCAGATACCAACTGAAACAATAATTGTGCCATCGAAGCTCTTCGACTGCAATTGGTGCCATCTTGAAATTACGTGGCAATTTTGAAATTATGATAATTATTGTCTGCTTTCCTTAAAACTTACAATGTAGACGGCAGAGTAGATACCAACTGAAACAATGATTGTGCCATCGAAACTGATAGTCTGTAATTCACGCTATATTGAAATTATGCTTATTATTGTCTGATTTCCTTCAAATTTAGAACGTAGACGAAATACCGACTAAAACAATGAATGGACCACCCAGCATTGCTCTTAGTCTATAACTGGTGCAATCTTGAAATCCGATGGTCGTTATGAAATTATGCTTATTTTTGTCCAATTTCCTTCAAAATTAGTACATAGACGAAATAGTTGCCACCAAATGAAACAATGAATAGGCCATCGAATTTCTTAGTCTGTAAGTGGCACAATCTTGAAATTAGATGGCTATTTTGTAATTATGCTTGTTATCGTCCAATTTCCTGCGGATTTAGAATGTAGACGAAATAGCTCCTACCGACTGAATCAATGAGTGGGCCATCGAAACTGTTAGTCAGTAATTGGTACCATCTTGAAAACTTTGCCCCTTTTTAATAATGCATATTATCGTCCGATTTTCTTCAAATTTAAAACGTAAACAAAATAATTGATACCAACTGAAATAATGAATGTGCCATCGTTACAGTTATCTATAGTGGTGTCATGATCAAATCAAATAAATACACATGCTAACGTATTTACGTTGCCTTTTGGGCTTATATGTCAGACTGCCTGAGCGGAAAATCGACCACGACCGTTGAAACCAAATGCCGAAGTCCTACTGCTGAGCCAAACTGCCACGGCCACTTTTACTATTGTTGAGCCGTCCTGTTTAATGTTCAAATCGGTACACCATTTTGAAATGAATGATTTTATTGCCTTACGAGAATAGCAAAAGCTATGAGCGTGACAACTGGTTGCCACTGACACTCAACTGGTATTATAAGAAACTCTGAAGTGGGAAACATAACTATTAAAAACACATTTGAACAATGTAAGACTCAGTCTACTGGCCACAAGGCCAAGGTTAAATAAATCGTAATAATAATCAAAAACGTAATAACTATTATAAAACCAGTATGACGTAACAAATATTACAAGCATCAACAAGATACATTAATTAATACTCTCTCAAATATCTTTCGAAGCCAACATTTCTTAGCATTACCTTAAAATTATGCAAGGGATGAACAGTATCCTTTGGCAGATCATTCCATGATATTTTAACAACCCGATTTGATCAAAAATATTTCATGTAATCAGGCTTCACAGTTATAGAACTACCAATTTAAATGGCTGGCCCCTGGTTTTTTTCTTTACGGCTTAATGAAAAAAAAATGCTTATGACCGACATTGCAGAGATCAAGCAGGATAGAATAAGTCAGGCTCTGGTCACATTTGAGCCTGTGCATTTCTAGTGAATCGGCATTTAGAATTTTCAAACACTCACTATACGTATTAGTTATAAGACCCAGTAAGTACTTTGTAAATATCGATTCAATATGGACAGTACCCTTGACGAGATGTGGAGACCAAACAGGGCTTGCATATTCAAGTATTGGTCTGACAAAGACATAAAAAGCCCAAAATGATGTCTTTTGATTCGTAGAGACTAAAACTCGTCTAATTAAAACCGCTCTTTACCTTGCTACTTTTACTACATGGTTACAGTGGGTGGTGCTTTTCAGATTATTTGACAGCCAAACTCCCAAATGCTTAATCATTGACAAATGTTCTAGTCTGGTGAACAGTAATGAATAATCTAAAAATTTGTTTTGCCGGCCACTGGGGAAAATATTTCATTTAGCACAGATTAATTCTTGGTAGTCAGCACTATTGAAAATATCACGATACAGTTTTAAATCAACTGCAAATTTTGGTATTTTCCCATTTGAGTTCTCAAATCGGAATTTCAAAACGGCCGGTAGTTTGGTGTCTGGGTGTGGTTAAATTAACTAGTCGTGTTCCACAGGGTTCTATTTTGGCCCATTACTTTTCTCTTGTATGTAAATGGTCTTTAAAATAATTTACGTACAAGAGAAAAGTAATGGGCCCAAAATAGAACCCTGTGGAACACGACTAGTTAATTTAACCACACCAGTACACCAAACTGCCGGCCGTTTTGAAATTATGATTATCTTTCCTTTACATTTAGAAAGTTGGCAAAAAAGTTAATGATGAAGTGCTTTCTTAATCCACATAGTTTCGTCTCAAGGTCATGTCTGATTGATTTCTCCCCGCCCAGATTTAAAGAGGTAAAAGTGCATTATTGATTGGTTTATTGAACATTGATTTAAAAATACACTTATGTACTCAATCCACTGTTTACATTATGCAGAAATGACAGGTTTATAATCTGATTAACATTAGGAACACCCAATGCAAACCGACGAAAGGTTGTTGCTAGGTAGAGTGTTCAACAACAAGCTAAACTGTCAACCAAAAAAGCATAAAAAACTGAAGGAGAAAATTGTTAGTCAACAAAAACGAGTTAACTACAAATAGCAAGGCCTAATAATATTCAGTTTAACACTCCAACGAATATCACTTACTGATACAATGGCCAGCAAGCTAAACAATAAAGTTACTGAGAAATGAATTAATAAATTAAACAAATATGACTTTCCAGCATAAGTCCTGGTTGTAAGCTCCAGTCGGGAAAGTTGTCTTTACTTTCATTTGAAGACTTAGGTGGAGGCCGTACTACGCAGGGGCGTACTGGTCAAAAGAGAAAACGGGACGTTTTCCGTGGGGCCTCTGCTCCAAGGGCCTGTCGGCGGCTTATACCAATTTCGCATTGGTAAATTCAAGTGGCCCTGGCCGTGCCAAGGAGGGCTGGGCACCGTTTTATTAACCAGTTCGAAATCGGGCCGGCTAAGGCCGGGCCGGTATTTCAAGAGCCGGCCCGGCTCACACCAATGGTTTGAGCCTGGCAGTGCCAAGCACGGCCAAGACCGCTTTATTAACCAATGCAAAATCAAATTAGGGATGGAGCTGGCCAGCACCAGTTAAATCAGAATGGTTTATGAATGGTGGTGCAGTGTAGTGGCAGAAAGTGGAACGTGTAAGGTACCACAAACCGACACGTGGCGGTGCCGTAAATCGTGATCAGCGAGCCGTGGAATTAACCAACGCGAAAGCGAGCCGGCCGGACCACCAGTGGCCCTGAACGGCACTGGCCGGCCCACCCCAGTACGGCCTGGCCGCTTTAATTTACCAATGCGAAATCGGTATTAGTTAACCATTTCTCAGGCCTAAATGGCACTCCCAGTACACCCCTATACGCACGGCGGATCGAACGGGTATGATGTTTTGATGCTTCCCTTTTCCCCAATCCCTCACCTTAATCCTTTAATTTTAATATTTTTACCAATCCAAGGCCAGTTGTCTATTACTGCGCAACACAGGTTACTCAAACCTTCCACTGCAGCTCCCTTTTCCCCATTTACATGTTCCCACTACAACTTTCGAGTGCCGGCGTCTCACTGATAAGTTCACTAACACGGAACTTGCTTGCTAAAAATAACGCAAACAATACATAATAAAAATTACAAGCCAAAACGTCAAGTGTGTCATAAAAACAGAGTTTTACGATTGAAGTTTCACTTTACTTTTTAAAATAAGACGATTTTGAATTTAAATAATCAAAAGTAGAAATGAGAAAACTGCATTTGTTTAAGTGCTGTTGTGCTTAAGTGTTGTGAATGAGTTCGTAAAGCACAACAACACTTAAATAGATGCAATTTTCTCAATTCTACTTTTGATTATTTAAATTAAAAATCATCAATTTTTCTCCGTTTGCAATTTAACAAGTAAAGTGAAACTTCAATCATATAACTTTTTTTACGGCACACTTGACGTTTTTGTTTGTAATCCCTGTACCTTTTTTATGGTATGCAGTATGTTAACTAAAAACTGGAAAAACATGGAATTAATGTTACTTTAAATTTACACCAAACGCCGAGTATTAATAAAGTAATTCGTAATAAGGATAATGCTGGTGAATAATTGTTGGCTCACTAGCATTGTTAGTATTTCTTTATTGGTCAGTGTATGTCTTGTGGCTGGCGTTTGCTTATTGGCATTGTTCCCTGATTCAATGTTGAAAACAATGAAACAATAAAACTGATCGTTCAGGGTCCCATAACTCCGGAATGGCTCGACCAATTGAAAAAGTGGTCTTTTTGAGGATGAAGTACCAGAAAATTTCTGACTTGAGTCTTGTTTCAGATTTTAGGAGGGTTGGCAGAACAAGAAGAAGAACTAGAACGAAATTAATTTGTGGGTCGGGGAGGAACACAGGAAAGTCGTCTCTGTCAGACGTGATACCCCACAAATGCAAGAAAACACACTTGATTTTAAGTTTTCAGCCGGTTTATTTCGGCCTTGATCACAAACAGGTAAAAAAAAAATGGTAAACCAATTGAAAAACGAGCGAAAGTTCAAGTTAAAAACAGGGGGCCGCCATCTTGAATATGATGTCATAACTCAAAAGATGGCGGCCCCCTGTTTTTAACTTGAGCTTACGTTCGCTTTTTCATTTTTTTCCCCCTGTTTGTGATCAAGGCCGAAATAACCAGCTGAAAATTTAAAATCAAGTGTGTTTTATTGCATTTGTGGGGTACCACGTCTGTCAGAGACGACTTTGCTGCTGTGAAGAAGAAGAACAACAACAAGTGAATAGTTTTCAAATTTACGTGTGGCTCCCTACCTTCATCTCTGGCACAGAATTGCATAATTTTTTGGTATTTTTTGGTACTTTCCATGCTTATCTACTATCTGGTCAAGTTTGGTCGAAAAATACTGAATAGGAACGGAGATATTAATTGTTTTAGTTTTGCTGGTGTGAGGACTTCAACCATGTATACACTCGGCGAAAAAACAATAAATGTAGCAGAGGTAAATTTACGCCCTGTTTACTTTTTATGGAGAAGCACTACTT
>JAHWFP010028466.1:3244-32250 GCA_023313725.1 Lithobius niger
CACCATATATCTAAAAGACTTCGTCGAGAAGACTGTTACACAGGAAGAAGCCACCACATTTCTAAAAGATTTCGTCTGAGAAGACATACACAGGGCAGAAAGCCACCACATATCCGAAAGATTTCGTCTGAGAAAACTTGTTACACAAGGAATAAGGTCAACACATACCTTTAAGATTTCGTTCGAGTAGACTTGTTACACAAGGAAGAAGGCCACTATACTATATCAAAAAGATTTCGTCTGAGAGGCTTGCTACACAGGGAAGAAGGCCACCAGATATCTAAATGATTTCATCTGCGAAGACTTACACAAGGAAGAGGGCCACCACATACATAAAACATTACTTCTGAGACGAGTTACACAAGGAAGAAGGCCATCACATATCTAAAAGATTTCGTCTGAGAAGACTACTACACATGGAAGAAGGATATTGTCAAAACTTACATAATATCGCGATTCCGTAGTAGAGCACCAAGTAGGTAGCAGTCTGTACCGACAGAATGCGCAAACATATTTTCCAGCCATAGTTTTACCCGCTAACTCAAAGAAATTTTTCAAAAATGTACGATGATTGCTTCACATTATAAGGCCGTTTACAAATAATATGGAAAGACAAAATAACTAAGTCTGGCGACGACTAGTGCAGCTTCATGAACACTTTCTGGGAACCAGATGAAGCTACCACAGGACCGATTATTGAGGCTTGGCCTACGAGTCAAGATCGAATTACATTACTGACCCAAGCTGTAATGAAATTACTTAGCAAAACATAAAAATGGCTTCCAATAAAGGACACATTAGAGCAACAACCTTGCTCAAACGGCCAAACAAATGAACGTTTTTCAGATAATGCATCTTGTCGATGCATCTTGTCTTCAGTACAGTATCGACTTTATTTTTGATTGGTCCCTTAAATGGCAGCTTCCGCTCTTCTCTGATAAGTGACACAGTTTCACTATTGGTGCAGATCTTCCAGCAGCCCTAATTATTTTCTGGGTGATTGTTGCCTGAGGGAAACTTTTGGCAGTTTCCGCGATCTTGGTTTGAGAACGATTTGAAGTTCACCACTCACTGTATTTCTATTGGTGCAGCAGCCAGCCGCAGATCACCAATGGATCATCGTTGTTTTAACTCTGGAAACCGTAACACCGGTGTTTGGGCTTATAAAGTCTTTGTCAGGCCACTGCTTGAGTATGCCAGTCACGTCTGGTCACCTAACCTCCTTAAGGATATTGATCGGATTGAAGCCGTTCAAAGGAAACATGCTTAGGCGTTGCCCGGCATGCCTTCTTTGCCGTACAGTCAACGACTGCGTCAAGCTGAACACACTTGAGTGTAGGTGCTTGAGGGCGGACCTGGTTCTAACTTTTAAGATTGTGCATTCCATGCTCCCTTTTGAAAACTCCCATTTTTCGAAATTAACCTCTTCACTAAAACTCGCGGTAACTGTTTGAAGCTCGTCTTTCCGAGATTTCGTCTAAATTCCCGGAGGTCCTTCTTCGCTCTGAGAGTGGTATCTGTTTGGAACTGTCCTGATAATTCATTGGATACCGCCGCAACGTTGAATTTCTTCAAGACACGTCTAACCACCTCTAACCGCCCTTTCCTCCTGCGCCCTGAGCATTATTCTTCGCTAACTTAAAAAACTTTTTACCTGGGTCTGCAGTTAGCGGTTCGGCGACGAATCCTTGCACCACCCTTCCGCCCCTCTACGTGCTTAAACCTTTAAGATGATTTTAAGGGCCTAAGAATGCAGGAAATATTACAATGAAAAATTTCCAGCCCTCCCCTGCATGAAGAAAAAAGGCTAGTTTTTTGTTTTTTATTAGAAAACTAGCCATACTTTTTGCTTCACGCACTCTATTGGAGTCGATGCATGCTTCCTGTAATTTCTTTGATTCCAAGAGCATCACAGAATCGATGTACTGAATATTTCGACGCAAACTAATTGTAGTTTGCTCATCGCATTTCTCAGCACGTCTGCATTTCACCTATATACATCATTCAAAACATATGATTTGTTTTGTTTGTTTGCACGTTTGCACGTCTTCCCTTCCAGAAGTAATCCCCTACGAAGGTGAGAGATGAAAGAATGAGATAGCAAAGCGAAACACACATTGAAAAGGTTTAGTTTACGTGGAAATAGCTTGCTTTGCTCGCTCAATCCACGCACCTTCGAGCTTCAGAGACACGAATGTTTGACACCCTTTTAAAACCAGCTCTATGGGTCTGACTTCTCCATACATCAAGTCAGTTAATAGAAACCCATTTTTGAAAATCTGTATGTGGTTTGTTGCAAAATACGTCGTCCTTTATAGGCTATGTTTTTTGCCTGCATCCTTTTCCAGATCATCTCAGTACGTAACTAATAGCTTCAAGACGGTTTGTTTGTCACTAATTTTAATCCGCGTATGAAGAAACTATGACGTTATGAACAAACATCATGACGGCCAAAAAGGTTTTTCGCATATTTGAGGGACATCAAATCAAGTTACAGCGATGAAAATAGGCCTAACCGAAGCGCAATTTGATTATGTTTCATTTGGTCTTACTCCCATCTTTGTAGGTGCCTTAGTTCAAGAGGAGTAGAGGTACAAACAATTACACAAACACACCAAACGTTCTTAATGATGTAGTTTTCTCAAGAAACAACATCTGCTTAATACCTAACCGCATCTCCACTTAGCTCACACCAAAAGTAACGCTGTTTCTATTTCTACAACAAAACGGAGCAGTGGCGTGTACACCATAGAGTCAGATGGCAGGTGCCAGGGGCCCACCTGCGTTGGGGGCCCCGGTCCACCCGTCAATGCAAGCAAACTTTAAAGCAAAGTTTTAAAACTACTGCTGATTATATTGGGCCCAAAGTTAAGCATTTTGCATAATTTTAAATTTCTCAACCTCAGGGGGGTATCCCCCAGACCCCCCCTCCTTTTGGGTAGCACTGTAATTAATGTTCCCCTGTGCAAGGGCCCACCTGTAGTACTGCGCCAGGGACCCACCATATTCTGTACACGCCACTGAAACGGAGCAATGTCAGTAAGAACAAATTCGTAAGAATAATTCAGATACACGCAAGAATTCTATCCTCAGTATGTCTAATTGGAATCTTGGTAATTTGCGGTAGTGTATCTGGTTACTTACGCGTGCCTGGAGATTTGTCTTATTATTTTATTTATTTTCTTATATTTATACAGGTCAGTGTCGTAGCGACTCCAGCTGCTGAGCGTCGAGCTCCAACTGCTGAAGTCGATCTTCATAAGGAAGTTGCTTTTACTGTTTGCACTGACGAGTAACCATTCTCTGAACTTTCTCGATTTTATGTTTGTCAGTTTCGTAGTATGGAGACCATGCTTGTAAACAATATTCAATTTTCAGACGGATGAAAGTTAAATTTAATTTCCGTGTGATGTCAGCATTCTAGTTGGTGAAAGCAGAACGTAAGCCGAGAAACATTTTGCGGGCGTCCTTGCTCAGTTTGTAAGTAAAATTTCAGTTCATTATCGATAATAATTCCAAGGTCTTTTACAGAGTCAACTTGAGAAATTGGTTGGTTGGCAACAGAATAAGTGAAGTCTGCACCACGTTTTTTCCCAATACGTAGAAGGAAACATTTGGAAGGGTGGAAGCACATTCCATTGTCAAGTGCCCAGGATTCTAACTTGTGAATATCTTGTTGCAGAGTTTCACAGTGTTCAATAGTATCTGATCTGTGGTAGAGCTTTACGTCACCTGCATACATGAGAATGCTGCTAATCAGACCTTCTGGCATTTCCTCTACAAATTTGCTGAAAAGCCATGCACTAAGGTTTCCACCTTGAATGATTCCCTTACTTTTCTGTTTGAACCAGTTTGAGTATTTACCTCTGAAAGTGGCCCTTTGGTAGCGATTGGAAGCATAGTCACAAATCCAGTTGTAAATATAAGGATTAAGGTTACAAGATTTAAGTTTTGATAACAGTTGGTAATGAGGGACGGAACCAAAATCATTCTTGATGTCAGTATTGATAACATCAGTTGGAATTTTTCTGTCCAGCTTTCTTTTCCATGCAGTGATTCCAGTTAGCAAGTTAGTATTCCAGGATTTTCCTTTGGATAAAAATGGGAAAAAACGACGTCACGCGGTGGAGCTTTTGACATAGGGGCGGTCCTGTGCGCTCGATGCACGGGTCATTATGGTTGCGTGCGCTCGAACATACGAAATTTGCTTGTGCGCTAGTAACACGTGCACGGAACCAGTAAAACATGACTTAGACTGTTGTATTTTTTATTTTTATTTTTCGTAGTTATACTTATACAATATTAAAGCTCGAATCCTGACCTGCGAAGCTCCCACAGTGCCTTGTAACATACATATTTGGAGCTTTGTTTGTTAGGCTGCGGTAATTAATATTGCCTTAACCGCTCACAAACTCAACTCCCAAGCTTTAGCATCCTTACGGGATGTTGAGAATGATCTCAAGAGCAAATTACCTAATGCTTGGGAAATGAGTGATTGTATAGCTTAACTGGTGTTCAAATAATTTGAGCGCATCTACTTTGTAGCCAAGAGCCCCATTCGACGTCTTACGTCAAACTCCCCATCCCCTCCCCGTGATAAAGTTCGCAAACGTCGCTGGTCATTTGATCGAGCTTTGGTTGGGTGAAGTCGGGGTGAGATTGACGCCCATTTGAGTGGCGCGAGAGGCTGTGGGGCGTGCGAAAGCCGTGGGGGAGAGAGGGTGGGGTAGCGGTCTCCCTTCAGTGGCGTCCATCTCAGTCCGTGTAGCGGCCACCTCGCCTAGAAGGTCAGGGCAGTACCGCCCATTATTTGGGTATGCAATCTTTTTTATGGCAGACATATCAGCCTAGGAAAAGACTGTGTCATGTCACGAGCGGCGTTGGGCGCCTGTGGCAACAAACAGGTTTGGCCCGCAATGTCCTCTATAACGGGGCAAGAGGCTGGGCGGCAAATAAAAAACAGATAACATAGTGGACGATCAAGCTGGAAGAACATTCGATTATCCTGGAAGATACGCAATATGCCTAAGTGCCCATTGTATGCATTCTTATGGCCACCATCTTGGAAAATAGCGCGACTCTTAACGGAGCGTCGGGTTGGACCTGAGGCGGATGCACACGCTGCTTACATGCAGGGGAAATGAGGCTGGCTTTTATTGATATAACCTGTTCTTTGATGCGATGTATATACTTTGTCAATCATGTTAGCGGTGGCCATCAAAAAGCCGACGAGGCCAGAGGACAAAGTTGCCGATCGAGGCTCAACGATCGCCTCTCTCCTTCTTGCTTTCAGAATATTTTTTTTTTCGACTGAAAGTTTAAAGTCAATTACAGCCATGCAAGCTGCTGTAAAAGAAAATAGTGCCTTAACGCAAAATTTTCATATTTGAGGAGGGTTTTGGTAGATACCAAAGCGGGTAGGGGTGCCCACTGTTAACACTGCAGTCAAGCAGATAGCGAAATAAGTTAAAGGAGGTTAGTCTGAGAGGATGTTTTCCAGGTCTGTAAACCTCAATAAAGTCAAAGTCAAACAAAAAAGTTAAGAAACGTAGGCTAACTTAAAATCGAATTATGACACATCAACTGTACTGTGATACCGTGTACATTAAAGGGTTAGCGATGTGTCTGCGTTAACACAGTTGGAGTTACTGTCATTGGGGGTACAAAAACCAATGTACCCAAGGAACAAAATTACCGACTCGGAAAAGAGAATTAGTAAAATTGTGGCTATACATATATAGCAATGCATTTTTCGTTACCCTGTAGGGACATATCGGGCAGGACCGGTCGGTGAACGTCAGGGCCACTGGACGTGCTAATTATGGCAATGAATGCTGCTGTAACTCCATGCACCTTGCCTGCTTGACCTGAGTTTGCCTTTCTCTCCAAGCAACTCACTGTTGCCTTGAATTCAATATATTATCTTGTAACAATCTTGGACAATAATGTAAAAGTATTGTAAATCATTCATGAACATTGTAAGCTCGAGGGTCGCCAGCCATACCAACAAGGTGACCCATGTTAAATGAAGCAAGCAGTCTGCATTAAAGACTGGCCTTGTGAGGATACACAATACACTAGTCTGAGAAAGAAAGAAAAGACTACTGCCCGGACTGGGACTCGAACCCAGGACATCCCGTTTACTAGCCGGGCGCTCTAACCACTGCGCTACCGGGACGGGTACTGGCTACAGGCTCCAGCAGAGCTAAGTAGCTGTTCAATCTTTCTCAGTGGTGACCTAAAGATCACAAACAAACATACAAGGAGGGAAAGCAACTTTGCTTCTTGGCCTCCACCCAAGAAATAATGCAAGTAGCAAGTGTTTAAGGGCAACAATTACCTAACCCCGTGCCTTCCATTCCAAGCCAAGTATAATTGCTATTTTCGATTGCCTAACCAGAAATTGTCCTCCTTATTTTTCCTCCCTTGGCCCCAACTTAAGTCATCATGCCCCCAATATTTTCACTATAATTAAGCAGGGTTACATTAAGGCAGGCGAGTGTACGACATCTAATTTATCCTGAACTAGTAAAACATCTTTGGAAATTTCTGTTCAATTTCTTTCTCACAGCTTCACTGTTCCACCATGCAATAACCAAACCAAATCATTATCATTTCCGTCCGAACGTAGTCCCGCATCCCTCCAGTTTTTGGTGCATCGGCCGGAATCGAACCAGGGCCACCTGAGTGGCAGGCGAGCATTCTACCACTGAACCATCGATGCATTACTCAAACGAAATTATTTTCATTACCGCCCAAACATAGTCCCGTATCCCTGCATCCCTATTATGCTAAAACGTAACAAGAGGTTAGCGGGTGATAACATGTAGTATCTCTCTTGTGTTCTTTTAGCCATTGGGAGAAAAATCTGGACACATGCTAGTGTGTCGCTCCAAGAATAACAACAATTATCAGCGTTCAGCAATAATAATTATCAACATTCCTTTGTAGTGGACACAGCATAGTGCAATGTAATATTTGAACAAGAGTTTAGCACTTTTCAGGGCTCTGGGTAAAAATTATAAAGCGGTGCAAAAGCTGGACTGTGGCTGAAATCAAGAGCAACGACCAAGCTTACAAAAATTAATTCATACAGGATCGGCTTTGTGTTGGCTTTAGATGCGAAATGTGATCCTCAGTTATGATGAAAATGTGCAGTTAGATGGCTAACCAGGTATAGTTAATTAATGGCTTGTCAATCAACTGCAATGTTAATTTACTTATAGAACTTTTTCTCTTGGTTCGACCCAGGTTCGATCCTGGCGGAGGGAAGTGTATGTACGGATTTTACTCCAGTTGTTTCCCGCATGTTGCACGAGGGTTTCCTCCGGGTACTCCGGTTTCCTCCCTCTTGCGGCAAAAACAAAAAAAAAATAAATAATAACGGTTCCCGTTGGTGATCAAACCTCTCACTTAACATCTGCCGCGCTTGGGACCTTAAGGGCGGGTTTACGCAACAACAATTTTCTCGCTCACGAGCTTTAGGGCGCGTTTATGCAATGACTCCCCTTTGCATTTTCGCAGCTGAAACTTAATCGCGAAAGTACAGGTGTCGTTGCCATGGTACCACCGCTTTCTGGATTAGCTAAATCCGACATCGTTTGAACAAATGCTTGCAGTCTTATAATTCGTGACAGTAAGACAAAGAATTCCTCCTTACGAAACAATTTTACCAATCGCTCCTGCTTCTCAACTCAATTATTGACTCACTGCGAGCTGGCAGAGCTAAAATCGCCGCCATGTTGGAATTTCAGATAATTTCTAGCTTCTAGCGGCGAGAAAACAAAGACGAGTCGTTGCTTAAACGCGCCTTTGCTTTCTCGCAGCTAGAACTCAATCACGATGGCAAAGGAGACATTGCCATGGTAACAACGCTAAATGGATTAGCTAAATCCCACATCGTTTGAGTAAATACTTGCAGTCTTATGATCCGTGCGAACAATATAAACAATTCCTCGACGTAACAGTTTTCCCAAACACTTCTGAACTCACGTTATTTGCTGTTTTCGTTGCGAGGCGGCAGACATAAAACCGCTGCCATGTTGGAATTTGAAGTGATTTCTAGCTTCTAGCTTCTAGCTGCGAGAATGCAAAAGCGAGTAGTTGCATAAACGCGCTCTTACTTGGTTAATACTAAATCTGCTGGCTGCTTTTCGCCTTTACCGGAGAATACGGCTTTCGAACGTAGTAACCGTATGGCAACAACGCGGATGCAAATTTTCTCCTCGAGCCTCGCGATACGACGTACGATGCGTGCAACATACCAGCGTCGATTTATGACAACAAGACGATAATTTTTACTGCAGTACAATACGACGGACTGATTTCTGAATGCCGGCATTCGATGGTTTGTCTTCGATTCGAGGGCCCCGAAATGGACGCCGTGTTGGATTTTGAATTTTCGCTGCGGGCAGCTATCTAGACACACGCTAGTGTGTCGCCGCCAAGTAACAGTAGATCATCCCATTGTAGACACCCGATTGTAAAAAAATGATTGTTAATGATAAAACGGCGGCTCACTAGCAGACATGTGTCTGTTAACTGTAAGCAACTGAAAGCATATTATGGCATGTTGAGGATAAATCCCAATGCGACAGAAATGTTTCATACTGTGGAAAATGTAAGGGGCAGGGTCAGAGACTAAGAAAAACTAAAATTTAAAGGATAAGTGTCCACCAATCATAGAGAAAAAGATGCGTCAATAACGTTGTTTTTATGTTACTGTCTAGCTAGCTAGCTATTAAGAATTTTCCCATGTTAAATCCCATAGACTTTTTGCTCATGGCTAGCGCAAAATTGAGAAGGCCTACGTACCTGAACTTTTGCACACGGATGCATAGTGATCTGAGGATGGTCCTTTTGTTTATTTGGGGTTTGTATGGGTCAGGACAAATGCGTGGGAGGATTTTGAAATTCGCTACTGGCGAATTTAAATTTCGTTTCTTTTCCTAGTTTCAACCAAAGATTTTAAGCAACAATGGCTTGAACAATCAAAACTGGTCCTTAGATTTATTGTAAAAGCCTGGACGAACTAAAAACTGAACTGTAGCGAAGGACAAAATAAAGAAACATTAACGTTGCCGTGGATAGCGTAAGAATAAAGGGATGCATGTTAGATGATGGTTACGCAACAATACGAGCATACACGAGCTAAAGGGTTTTTTGTTAATAACCCCCCAAAAAATGCTTCGCGTTATGCTGTTTTAGTAACAGTGACCTTCGGGGGTTTCTGCATGACTAAATGTGAACGAAATCTTGAAAAATTAAGGGGAAGTTGCAGGGATAAACAAAACAATTGAAGGGGATGCGCTGATCGAGTGAGCGAAGCGAACGAAATCAGCGATTGTTAGTCAGTGTGTGCAAAAATGGGATTGAAGCATCTTAAACAGACGGTGTAACCTTATGTACGTTCACAGTCCTATGAAAGTTGTGATATCCACCCAAAACCAAAACTGGTAGAAAAACCCGCCAAGTTTCCAAAAACGGTCGGCCTTTGAAGGTAGTGATATCATTCCACCAGGGAAAGGCCGCCAAGGTTAATCCTATTAGCCAAGTTAATCGCACCGAATAATACTTTGGACGTTAAATGAAAATTGAAGATTGCTACCGCTAGTAGCAATCTTCTAGTTTTCATTTAACTTTCGAACAATTAATATGTGCGATTAACTTGGCTAATAGGATTAACCTTGGCGGCCTTTCGTTGGTAGAATGATATCACTACCTTCAAAGGCCGACCGTTTTTGGAAACTTGGCGGGTTTTTCTACCAGTTTTGGTTTTGGGTGGATTTATTATACCGTCTTCTGACCAGTACTTATACTAACTGTGTTTGTACGAGAATAGCAAATTTTGGTAACAGCGAGAAATGACAACAATGTTGTAGCAATGTTTAAAATTACTGTTGCACATTGTTCTTTTTACGAGTTGTTATTTATAATACTTTTAATTTGTTGTCTATTACCGCATTCATTTAATAGAAACGGGAAATTAATAGTAAATAAATAACAGTTGACTGGCAAATCGCGTTTGGCGGGCGAGAAAGTCTTGTTGCATAAAAGCGCCCTAAAAGCTGTAAGCGTATTGGCCGACAACGTCTATTATTGTTTATTATTATTATTTTAACAAAGTATTGGGAAGTACGCCACATATTTGGACATACGACTGCAGTACAGCACGAACGCCATATCTTTTCACGGTTGCATACTGATGGCATAAAGGGAATGACGTGAGCGGGCACGAAAGTAACAAAATATTTTCGTAACCACTTCGTTGTTAGTATCGTCGGTGATGTACGTTACAATCGGGGCATGCATGTCCTGGACTCGAAAAGGTTCAAAGTGATTTAGCGAGTTACCGGTCATCTGCGCGACGACCCACCTCGGCCTTTAAGATCTCTAACAACAACACGTAACGACCCTATTTCGAAATAAAACCTTGTAATTACGCAGCAGTTCATCATCGGCATATTTATTTCTTAACTGCGGACTTCGTAACCCTAGTTAATCTGCTTCAAAATAGAAAGTAACAATTAGCACTTTGCTGCCTGTATAGAGCAGTGACAGGACGTAGTATTACTGTATATAACTCTATGCTGGAGCCTTAATGGGTTAGCTGCAAGGGACACTGCAGAGAGAAACAGAAGGGCGTCATACTGAAGCCGATGCTGTGAAGAGTGATTTCTTAGACCTAAAACGCGCGATTTTTGTTGTTGGAGAAAACAATGTTATTTTAAGCCTAAGAAATCGCAGCGGCTGTTACAGTGATCGCTTTCTATTAACTTAGCGGCACCAATGGGTTGTGTCACTGCTATGGTGCTGGCCTTTAATGATTGTGCTAAGTAGCTCTAAGTGCGTGCAGTAAATCTCTCATTAAATTCCCCACGCTGCAGGCTATTAACCATAGCGAATTATTCCCGGTAATTTTTGTGTAGTCCCATATGATAGTTTGGTCGGTCGTGGGTTTCGAACCGGCATTCTCTTGGTTTGGAGACGAGGACTTTGACCACCGGGCTGTTGCAGCTCGCTTTGCTCGGGGTCCCCTGGGCCCCCTCACAATCTTGCGGCGCGCGTGGGGGGCACAGTTTTTGGCCCGAATACTTTATGTCCTTGTTCGAGGACACCGTTAGCGAAAGGGTCAACCTGGGCAAAGAAAAACGTTTATTAACTTCGTGTTTGTGGACCTATTGCTTCGTGGGCCCCATCACCCTGAGAATTTTAAGATTAAAATTCAGAATCTTTCAGGTGGCGATCTCTATGCGAGTCGTTGCCGTAATGTAAACATCTACATCATTAAGGACGTATGATGTGCGTGTGTGTTTGTGTGTTTGTTTGTGTGTTTGTACCTTTACTCCTCCGGAACCAAAGCACCTATAAAGATGGGAGTAGGACCAAACGGAAGATAATTAAATTGCGCATAGTATAGGCCTATTTTTATCGCTGCAACTTGATATTATCACCCTCAAATATGCGAAAAACCCTTAAAAAGTAACGTCAAAGTTTTTTTTAACCCTCTTTATGTTTGTTCATGACGTCATAGTTTTTTCATGAAAACCTCTACGACGAAGAGAGATGATCTCTCACCTTCGTATGAGATTACATCTGACTTTCTGCAGATGTGTCTCCAAGTGAGGGATCATCAAAAACTGAAGTGATAAGACGCCCAGAGAAAAATCTGTACTGTGCAGGACGTAAAGAACAATATTCTTACGATAAGTAAAACAAGAAAACCCATATAAAGTGTATACTAACACAAATTACAAGTGATGTGTGGTTCTTGGTGGTTACATTGATTCAGCCACGCTCCTGAGGAAATATTTGCGCCGATTGAGTGAGCGAAGCGAACAAAAATCAGCGTTTGTCATCCGAAGCAGCGCTTTTCTGATAAATTGCCTGATCTTTTTGCTTCGAAAGTGCAAATGTTGAAATGATTATTTTATGGTTACCACTTGTTTATGCAGTGAAGCCTCCGAAAAACGCGTACTGCACTCGGACCATTTGCTTTATCGTTTTAGAATTGGAATGTCTGTCAGCAGCACAAGAGTTGTAGGATGAAGGTTCCTCGAGCGTAGCAAAACGACGCGGAATGAGCGAGCGAAGCGAGCGACTCCGCTGGTTACTTTAAAGTCTGTGGTTCAGTAAGGTATTGTCCTGGTTTGAATATGTTCAATAGTGTAATAAATTTAGCTTTATTCACTGTAAATTTTAATGATATTTACGGGTTTGTTAGCAGTAAAGCTTTGTAGTTAAACATTAGGTTAGAAAACTATCTCTGCTGTGAAGACACTCCAATGTAATCTTAGACCGCGCATCACGCCAAAATCACAAGGACTATCCAAACCACACTTTGCATGCAGTAGCACGGGAGTCCGGACAAGGTTTATCAAAAGAAAAATCCGGAATCGGACATGAGGTTGAGGAACCATCAGGGTGAAAAAATGGACCAATAGCAAGAGACCAACGAGATGCGAAGTCGTTTCTAATTGTTCGAGGCTTCCCATTGTTAAAAGATTGATTGTTGATGATAAACAGGCGGCGTTAGGCGGTAATAAACCAAATTCAAGATATTTTCACTTTTCGTCGACCGTTTTGAGCGTTTAAATACACCATTTTCACGGTTTTTCACCACCTTTCCAATGGCCCAAAGCCCAAGCAGATGTCTCTTATTGTTTAGAAATTACAAAGCAAATCCGATCCGATTGACAGCCAAACATCAAAAGAAAGCGCAGCCCGCTCCATTATGTCGACAGTGGAACTGATGACGGCCCTATAGTTATTTTATGAAGTCAGTAGGATTGCTATATTAATTTATAGTATCTAACTCTTCTTTTAAAGCATCTCGCTTGAATCACTGTTTAAAGGCTTGTTAAAAATGCCCGGAAATTTACCGGTGTTTGGAGTTAGTTCAAATTTCTGAAATATTACGTCTGAAACAATGTAAAGTGTTCGTAAATGCTAACTCCACAGTAAACGTTAGTGAAGCAGTAGAATTATTGTGTGCGCGGTGTATCTTGAGTCCTGCAAGTATTATATGAGCGGCTATGTCTTCCTGGGTGGGGTGGCTTTAATCGATGGCTGCCATTGTTTTTGCAACCATCTTGAATATCAACAAGGCACTCTCCTACTGAAAACGTACAATCGAGTATCTGTGTTCGTTCAGCGGAGAACTCAAGATAGGCCGTGGACACTTTAAAACTGAATTTCCAACGACTGTTATAAAATGGTATTATACGGAGATTGCAAGAGAGCGACGTATGACGTCAGAACCACTTGGCTTATGATCTTGACCTCAGGGTTTGTTGTAATGTGCAAGCTCACTGTAGAAAAGGCAGGCTTGTGAACTTTCTTCATCGTGCTTACGTAACCTGTGTAACTGCGGGAGTCAATGCAAGAGTCTCCCGGAACTCGGATTGATAGCGGCTTAGACCCCGGGATGGCCAAAGAATAGTCGTGGTCGGGAACTCTTGTTTGACGACCGGTGTGGTTCGGTTAGAATACTGTCTTTTGTTGTGGCTGTTTACTTTTCAAACGTTAAAGTTTATCTCGTGTAGGAACTAGGGCCAGCTCCCTTGAAGACACGTGTGTCGGTATTGGTGTAACCATTTGAAATCAGTTTATAAATCAGTTTAATAAATCAGTGCACGGGTAGCTGCGAGTACTGGGGCGTTAGATTCGATATGCATCCTGGTCCCAGCTGTACATCTCCGGCTTCGTACAGACCCAGGTTCCATCCTGGCGATGGGAAGTGTATATGTACGGGTTTTTCTCCCGTTATTTCCTGCCGGTTGCACGAGGGGTTTCCTCCGGGTACTCCTGTTTCCTCCCTCATGCGGAAAAAAAAAACAACTGTAGAAATGGTGGTACTTCTTCCACTTAACATCTGCTGCCGGGGAATTTGGGAGGGTGGATGCTTCGAGCATCATCTCTATATATTATATTATATTATATTATTATTATAAATTCTGTGTAGCTATCGGCGCTGTGAATGCTCCAGGATAGTTTATATGCTAAAAATGAAAAAAAATCGTACTCCGTCTAAATTGGCAAAACATCCTTTACGCCTTCGACATGGTCTCTGCTAATACTTTAAACTTTGTATGAATCTGTATGACCGATGTTTGAGCTACTGATTATTGGACTGTCAACATTGGTTGCCGTTGCAGCTATTTATTACTCTTGTTCCGTAGATAATGCAAGATTGCCCTGCTATTAAGCTGGTTCTTCTTCATGCAATATTTAATTAAGTAAATGGTTAGTTTAAGGTCGCGGGATGCGACTGGTGGCAGTTGCAAAAAGGCACTCCGCAGCACAGCAAAAACGACCTAAACGGAAAAAAAAAGCAAACAAAAAAACCATTACCGAGCGAAAACTTAAGTCAAATCAACCAAAACACAACAATTGCGATGCATTCGTTGGACGCACGATTGTAGAACAATAAATGACTTTGCACATACAAGTTGACAGTGAGCGTGTTACGAGTACTGTGTGTGCACTGGCCAGGCATAAGAAAATAGTTGTGACTAGGGAAGCCCCCCTCCCCCGTATGATGCCGGTTCTATAGCCTAGAGCATTGTTGTGATTTTACGTTTGCATGAAAATACTGTGACATCACTACATCTCCCAATTATTGTTGAAGGTCCTTACAAATTAAACACCACCGTTAACAGTCATCCAAGCCTCCAGAATGCCCACTACGCACTTCAATAGAATAAAAATTTTCAATATTCCCACTGCGTGGCCACACAAACAAACAAACAACGATGAAACACACTCGAGGGACATATGTATAAACGTGTGGAACCGCCAGTCACGTTAGAGGTACGCAGATCCTTTTTTTTTTGCAGTTAGGGTTGTCACACCATGGAACTATACTCCTGAGGATGTGGTTTCGGTGACCATTGTGGATGCTTTCCGTCATCGTCTGGGGAAAGTTGACCTAAAACGTTTCCTAAAAAAGACCCGACTTTTGTTTTATCTGATGTTTCACGTTTTAAAATGTACGGATCGGTGTAAGCGGCTCCCAGCCCTGCCGTTTCCTTTACACCCTAACTGGTGTTCAAACCACATATTGTTATTAAATAACTACGATCTTAGTTACATAGGTTAGTAACCAACCAGTAAATAAAAAAAAAGTGGTCCTGGTCTAACTATTTGTATCACTCCTATTTTAAAAAATAAATAAATAAAATAAATAGACGATATCATATCAAAACCCAAAGTAGTAAAGAGGCCTCCAAGTAGAGGATGGTTCGGACCTTCAAAGGAGTGATATCGAAAGATCAAAACATTCACCAAGATCCATCCGACGTTAACATTTTCAGTCATGAATTAATTCTGGTGACTTTGTTTTATAGTTTTATTCTATTTATTATTTTAGGTCAGTCGCAGGATTTGAAACGGCATTCACTTGGCTTGGAGACAAGGACGCTGCCTACTGGGCTGTCTGGTGACCGTCCTTATTTTGGCACGCCGTAACAGAAGAGGTTACGCTGGGCCAAGAAAAACATTGTATCACCCTTTCATTCCCTAATTCATTTTGGTGACTTTTTTTTTAAGTAGTTAGGTTAGTTGTGTGATTCGAGCCGGCATTAACTTGGTTTGGGGACGAGAACGCTGACCATTGGGCTGTTGCTACTCGCTTTGCTCGGGGTCCGGTGGGCCTCTCACAAAGCTTGCAATGCACCTGGGGACTTAAATTTTTGCCCATCGAGTAGCTATCCGTTTTTTGCGACTCCGAGATTGAAAGGGTTAACTGGAAAAACTTGAACATGAGATAGCAATGTTCATATATATGTTTCATTTAACCTTTGAGCATGGAACTCGATGAATGTTTTAGTCTGTTGATATCACTCCTTTTGAAGGCCACACCATTCTCTATTTGGCGGCCTCTTGTACTAGTTTTTTTTTTTGTATGATATTAATAACGTAGGATATCAGCCAATCACAGTCAGCTTCATCTGATGAGCTCTCCAGTGACCTTCCAAGCACGCGCTCATCACTCGATTATGGTCAACAATAGTTAACGCCACTCAATCCCGGTAGTCTTTATAACAACCAACGTCACATCGACAACAACAAAGTACAACCTAACCTTAACGCACTAACAGCTTTTCATTCTTTAAGAAGCTGTTAATTAAGCTTTTTTTGCAGGAGTGAATATGCTATTCTGGTTATGGGTGGCTCTAACCCCCGATTACCTTCTTTTGCACACAACTGCTTATCGTAAGCTTGGCGGTGATCATTAGTTTGTTATAAACTTATACCGCAGTTTTCCTGTACTGTTTAGTCCACGTGAAACCTTAATGCTGTATTCAACCATTAGACGCGTAAATAAAATCAAAACCATATCCCAACTTTAAAATTGTTGTAAGAATAATATAGTGCATAATATAGGCTGCACACTCGCCTACTTTCGGGGCTAATTTTTCATCTCATTCTAGTCCGGTCGTCTTCTTTCCGTTCATCCTATTGATACATACACCAGTTTTTTAAGATTCATATTCTAGATTTCAGCACTGGTATTTTATTTTCAACTATATTTCCAGGATTTCAAGGAGTCGCACGAACCCTGAATTAGTTAATCTGTAGGTCTGTACTAAGCACACTAAAAGTATGGTTTCTACGATTTTTCAGCGATGTCCTTTAACCAAGTAGAATGAACAATCAGACATATCGTGTTCTAAAGTAAAAACTGTAAAAACATGTGAATACAACAGTAAAGTTTCACGTGGACTAAACAGTACAGGAACACTGCAGCCTGTGAAACCTTACAGGAAAGTTGATTTGTTTTACTTTGCTGTTTTGACTTCGGATCAGTTAAACCTTACCTCAAACATCAAACGAGCTCGTTTTTGTTTTCTAATTAAGTAATGCGTTACACCGTAGTACATGCTTTGAAGGGGCTGTATAGTGTACTTGCAAGTCTGCAATTCATCTTCACACCAGGAATGGTCAACTAAAGTTATTCTAACCCTATATATTAGCACTCATTGCAATACCAATGCACTCAGTCCTTCTTGGATAAACGGAACTGAAGGTAAGTTACACAGTATGTATACAAATAAATATACGTAAATAAGAAATATGATTTCAAAAGCAGAGATAATGAAAATGTTTTATAAATGGTTAGAAAGGTTTTGTTAATAGTGAACTAAAATCGTCTCCGATCGTCTCCATGAGCGTCTGCAGAGGTACATGTTAGATACACCGCTAGTGTGTCGCCACCAAGTAGGTAATATTCTTCATAATTGCGAGCTTAATTGTTGCCAGATACACTGTCAGATACGTTGGCTCACTGGCAAATTGTGTTTTTTCACTGTAACAGAAGTTTGGCTGATTTCTTTCTACTGGAAAAATTTCAGCGTGCGGTAGAAATTCTTCCAAATAGTTGGAATCACGTGCATTGGGTCCAGCAACGAAGAAAACCTCAACATTAAAGTGTGGCATCTTTAGAGTGTAGTAAAAAAAACTTTCTTTGGAATTCTTAATAGCTTGGATGCGAAAAAGTTGCCTTTTTGTATCACTGTCACATGCAAAAAGGTGGTGTCTTGAAGTGTGACAATGGGGTTCAAGTTTAACATTGTTTAACATAGGCAAAATAGAAACAAAAACAAAAATTTATTTGATTGTTTTAAAGTTTAATTTTAAAATTGTCACATTTTATGCTATCAAACCCCGTTCATAACCAACAGCATAATGACGAGGAATTTTATTTTTCTAAAAAAAAATATGGGAATAGTTTAACACCGCAAATGGCTAAAATGGCATTTGGCCCATAATTATTGCACAATGCTTCTCGAAGAGAAAAAAATTGATGCAGTCATGGTTACCTTTCTCAATCTCTGTAAGCGGGAAATGAAGTAATGTTAGGATAGAATTTTTAACCACGAAAACAATAATTTTTTCCATTTCCTGCTACATCTCCTACGTTAAGCAATGCTAAACATGAAACCCTTGTGACACCTCAAGATAACATAACAACAACGAAGTTTTGTGCGCTATAGTGATGTTAAAGGGTAACTTTTCCACACTCAAGCTATTAATAATTCCAAAAAAGGTTTTTTTGCACTGCACGTTAGGTACCACGTCCTTTATGGAGAAAAAGTGCCCTCAACATCGCTGATTTTGTGTTACTGGCTAAATATACTAGCTAGCTAGCCAAGGTCATGATTCCCATGTAAAATCTCATATGGGTATAAAGAAAGATACGTGCAAATCTCGTTAGGGAAAGTGGGCAGTTCTGAATTTTGGCACACAGGCAGGTAAGGAACGTATAGGAAACTGCCTTTTTTTTTTAAACGGGAGTTGTAGCTAGAAGCGCGTGGCCTGAAGTGGCGCGTCAGTGTTAAATTATTCTTGTAACCATTATTTATATTGTCGTCCAACAGCAGATTGTAACATGCTTTAAGTGTTATACGCTTATCGTTTCAGTACTTTTAATTGTCAGAATACATTGTTGTTGCAAAGAGAAAGCTCACGTTGATTGATTTGTTCTTACCGTGTTAGATTTGTTCTGATTTATCTGATTTATTTTGATTGGATAGGGCAGACGGTCTGCATGGCTACTGCTGTCAAATAATTGAATTGAATTAAATTGAATTGGCTCACTAAGAGACAAATTACCCAGTCAGGGTTGTGCTCTCTAAGAAACTGGTGTTTTTTCTGCAAGATTGTGAGCACAAGGACCAATCAAACATAAAAAAGTAAGTTTTTTTTATTTAAGTGGGTTGTCTTTAAAAAAAATGATATGATGAAACACTGGTAGGGAAAATTACATTTGGGCACCGGTGTGCGGTTTTACTTTCATTTTGGCACGCTGAATCCGAATCTGCCAGGTGCCAAGTCGAATTTCTCCTCCTAAGCCCGGAATTCAAGATGGCGTCCAAAAATGGCGACAAAAAACAGATTTTTGTTTCTAGCGCTTAAACTGTTCATCCGATTGAAAATAAATTTGTTACCAATTATGTTAATAATAAAATTTCCTTCAAAAAAAGTTTTATTCATATTTTTCGTAAAATTAACCCTTCTGGCCGAAATTCGTCATTTAAGTTCTATTAGGCCTTTAGGAATTATAATATACAACATGTGCGCTGTATTGCATCTATCATATCAAAAACCAAAACTGGTAAAAGGGGCCGCCAAGTTCCGTATGGTTCGGCCCTTCAAAGGAGTGATATCAACACACCAAAACATTCGCCAAGTTAATCGCACCGCTTAATAGTTCGAGGGTTAAATGAAAACTAGAACATTGCTACGTACGTCAGTATCCACGTTTACATTGTCCGAACTTTGGCCGTCCAATGAGAGACGATGCCAACAATGCTAACAATGGTTATAACAATATTTTCGTTCTTACGCGCCCTCCCACGCCATCCCTGTTACGCCCCCAGGCTCCAAACCATAAAAGGTATGCAGTTCGTATTTACTGCATCCATTCGTCCAACAAATATTTGACCAGTTAAACAAACCCGTAAATATGTGTAACTAACTTATTTAGAAATTGATTGAGTAGTTCTTGCGAGCCACTCCGATTAATTAAGCCTCCTGTGGTTAATGTTTCAATCTTTTTTAGTACACTCAAGTCTTTGCCCCTTAAACTTACTTGCTCTGTGTTGGTTAAAAACAACCTCTCTTGCCACTTTGTGGACTCGAGCTAAGGAAAGAGAGAGGGCGAGAGAACGCATGAGTTTAGTAGGAGAAAGCATTTCGTGTTATAAAAGTCATCGATGAATATACCCTTACATTTAGTACATTACCTTTGATAACCCTTGATTTCCAAGAGCTGTAATTTAAACGCGGCCAAAGAGTTACCGGACATTTTCAGTAAAACATTTACATCAAGCAACGAGTCATCAATTTCCATGCCAGTTGTGGAATGTAAAAAATCCTAGAAAAAAATCGTTCTCCACGTCCTTAAGCAACCTTAGCAGCTGAAATGAAAATTACATTGGTGGAGTGTAGATAGCACTCATCCAGCATCGCACAACAGCCAAGAACAAAACTCTTTGAGCTCCTTGTTATCACGACTTTCTGCTGTTTTGTTCCGGTTTTTAAACTTTTTGAACCTTCGAAAATGAAGTCAAAACACAGTTCGTGGGTGAGTATGCACAATGAAATCAACTTTTAGAGTGTTGAAATAGTGTACGAAGGCGTACATCAATGGTTCTGTGTTTTCTTCTGGTTGGAATACGTTACGTAAAAAACATATTTTCCTCAAAGAGCAAAAAGGATGTTTTCAAATTTCCAAAACGTTCTTGCAAAGAAGTCCATATCCTGCTCTGGTTTAACTCAATAGGAGCTGTTTGCTGTCGTAGTGATAAATGATGGTAAATAAAAAGCATAAAACATGAATTTATTAATTTAGCTAAAGATGCAGTCGTAAAATTAAAAAAAAAAGAGCGAAGCTTCGGAGATTACTGTACTTTGTTATCAAGCCGACAGTTGTGGAGAAATATTTTCGCTTTTCTTCACATTCAGTAATCCTAGCTCCTTCCTCGTAATTATTCCTTCTAATGTACTGGCATCACACTCTCATTCTTTACCACTGCTTAATTTATTCCTTTGGCATTATTCTGCAAAATTTCTTTTAATAACTTAGTATCTTCTATTGTTATCGTTTGAGACTTCTTAGTAAGGGTCGACCTAGGATCTCTGTGTTAAACTTTCAACTTTGAGAGCCTATAACTTCGTCAAAATAAAATATTTTGAAACCAAATTTGGAATTTAGCCTTGACTAGTCAAGGTCTGTCTACAGTCCAAAAATTGTGAAATTCAGTACAGCCAAACCCGAGATACAGAGAGGGGCCAAATACACAACTTCTTGTTCTTGGTCTTGTTCTGGGGATGTACCTTTCGTCTGTCCTCTCTACAGGTCAAACTATTTGTCCTGTAAAGCTGGTTCTTAGCTCATTTTACAGGTATTGCTCCGTAGATGTGCCCTTTCCATAAGGCCTTTTCTAATTGGTCAAGTGGTTCAGGGGTTACGGAGCTCTAAACGACCAGATTGATTGTTTTACATTGTTTTAAACATTGTTATTATGCAACAATGCCATTTAGCAAACGTCAGCTGCAACACATAGACTGAAGATTAAAGGATTTGTTTCTTTTGTTTACACTAGCGATAGCCAGGTTAGTAAGGACCATAGCTATTTACCGAGCTTAAAGACGGCGCAACAAAACAAACAACAAATTAGTTATAAAGGTGTCACACATACCCCACCCCTCATCCACCACCACACCTATTTATTACAATTCTCAAAGTAACACGGATTAATAAACAAAAACGTATCGTTAAAAGTTAAAAGTAAGGGTCTAAAAGTCAAAACCTGTAAGGAACACGGACAAGCTTTCACTGTAAGGGTCTAGGTGTCAAATTTGGCCAGTAAGACGCTGTTAAGCATTAGACCCTTACTACCCGGTGATCATGTTAATGATTTAGTAAGGAAAATTGGAAATTAGCCACCAGCGAAAATCATACACTAGAAATAACGTAGTTCAGTAAGCCACCTTTATCCACTTACGTTAAATCGGAGTGGCATGACCTGGATTCGAACAGGCCACCCAGTTCGCCCCCAGATCACTTGCAGAGCGCCTTAATCTCTCCGTTGCACTCCGATGAAACGTAAGTGCATAAAGGTGGCTTACTGAACTACGTTATTTCTAGTGTACAATTTTCGCTGTTGGCTAATTTCCAATTTTCCTTAATATTATTTTCAGCCAATTATGTCTATTCATTAATGACTTAGTAACTCAGACAGAATGGGTGTACACGCTTACGCTTGTAGCAGGTTGTCTTGCTTGGAATCGCTGCCATGTTACCAAACCGGAAAAAAATGTCAACCTAAAGCAAAGTAGGAAACCCACACCCCCACTATCATTGAATCATCTCATGGGCCTTTATAGGACGATTTCGGACAGCTGTTCGTCAAAAACTGGGTAGTAAGGGTCTAATGCTTAGCAGCGTCTTACTGGCCAAATTTGACACCTAGACCCATACAGTCAAAGTTTGTCCGTGTTCCTTACAGGTTTTGACTTTTAGATCCTTACTTTTAACTTTTAACGATACGTTTTTGTTTATTAATCAGATTTTCCTCTGATATAATTATGTAGTGACCGTTATTTCATCATACGAGTGTATTTGTTGTGGGCCGAGTAGTACTCAATCAATCAATCAATCACATTGCCTATTGTTGGCATAACTTTATGTTGAATTCCCTCGCTATTTCGCTGATTCTTGTAATAACAAACTCATTTTTGTTGAATCTTTTTAGTGACGCAATTTCCATTTTCCTTTTTCCCCCCCTTCTCTCTAAAATCAACATCATGACAACACGGTTGATGTTATGTTGGCTGACGCCATTTTTGCAGTAGCTTAAATAAATTCCCTATTTGTTGTTCTCTATTTCTAATCATACGAATACTTACTTCGGAGTTCAGCCATTTCATAACTGGACAAGGCGTAGCTGACCATAATTTTAGAGTTTAACTCTGTGTTAGCGAAGTGAACGTCCCTCAGAAGTTGAACATTGCGTCAGTAGCTAAAGAGAATTCTCACCTTGAAGCTCTGTACCATTTCAGTGCTATTTATCGCCTCCTCTAAAATAAACATAAATAAAATTACCTGACCGTTTAAAGGAAAGTGTGATTTGCTTTTATTTCACTATCAATCCGGTTCCAAAATGGCCTCTAGAAAAATGGACAGGCAATATTGAATATCCCCCATACGTTTTTACAACTTTTCCGTGGAGTCTTTCTAATTTGAAGTACGTGGATCGATTGCCATACTCGGCTACCTTTGTTCCATTATCAACAATAAGGGCGCGTTTACGCAACGACTCGCCTTTGCATTATCGCAGCTAGAACTCAATCGCGATGGGTAAGGTGACATTGCCAAGGTAACAACGCCAAATGGATTAGCTAAATCCGACATCGTTTGAGTAAATACTTGCAGTCTCACAATCCGTGTCAATAATATAAAGAATTCCTCATGACGAAACATTTTCCCCAAACGCTTCTGAACTCACGTTATTTGCTGTTTTCGTTGCGAGGCGGCAGACATAAAACCGCCGCCATGTTGGAATTTGAGGTGATTTATAGCTTCTAGCTGCGAGAATGCAAAAGCGAGTGGTTGCATAAACGTGTCTTAAAACCTAATAGCATTTGAAGGATATTAATGCACTAAAAACACTGAAAGAAAACTGAACATGCTCAAAACAATAGCAGTTAACAGAAACTGAGTTGATAACAAGAGTGCAGCAATCTGCGAAACTTTGTTCCTTGTTTTAGTTGAGTTTGGGCTTCTGTACTGCATACATACATATATACATAGACCACATACATACATACACGCTATCGGGCCGATAATTATAATTACAGTACGTTCTTCGTTCGCCAATGGCAGTATTTAAAGCGAATTAGCGCCCGAAATTATTTCTGGGAAATACATGTGATAACACTCATTACGTTTTGCAACACGATGCAAGCGCAACCTTCAATACGGGAGAGGAATGACGCAGACTAGCGCCCTATTACGCTGAATGGTTCAACGTATTTATTAATAATTTACGATACGTGGATATTTCAATTATGATTAGCTGCAGGCCGAACCTAATTTGGGTTCATAAGCCTTCGTTTCTGCTTAATTGCTTAAATATTGTCGAGCCGGCTTGATCATATTAATTAGTAGAGAGCTCTAATTTGGGCAAACAGTTGGTTTGGCTCGTTAATTGCAGTTTACAGAGATGAGAGTTGTGTACTATTATGGATGGTGGTATGCACAATGGCCTCTCCTTTTCTTAATGGCCAGGCAATCCGGTCTGTTTTCACTTGTCAAATCCCATCCTGAATCCCATCCGTTATATGGATCGCATAGCGCAGCTTAGCAACCAGCCATCAACAGGAGATGGAGGCAACAGGGAGAAAAGGCTGCTCATACCTTTTACCGATTGGAAATAAACTTTTCCTGATTTGGGAGATGGTAATGGGCTTCCGACAAATGTAAACAAACTATCCGTACAATGAAAATATCCGTTTCATTTAAACCAGCTATACCGAGATGTAGGCTCCCTTGTTCTAACGTATGAAATCCTCCTGAAAATCAGGAGTGTATCATAGGGCCAAATGAGTGTACCCACAAAAGAGGAGGTGAGATGAATATTCTGGTTAGACAGCTTTGGAGGTGGAGGCAGTCGTTTCTTAGGTTGTTTCATACGACGTAACTCAACTTAGATTTTAGTCGTGCTCCCAGTTGATGCTATGGCACCAGAAGACGAACAGGGCAATTTTGCTAGGTAATTCCAATCGAGAATTCCTATAGGATCTTTAACGTGCCATAATCGACATGAGAACGAAGCATCGTAGAGCCCTTCTCTACACAAAAATGCTAAGGTGGCTGAGTCCAAATTCGGACAAGGGCCTCTTGAACCTCAGTTGTGCCACGCATCCAGCTACCTTGACCCACGGTTGAACTTATCACACTAAAGCTTCCAGCTCGTCATGTCCACTACAGTAGTAATGTTAGTTGATGGCAGATAACCCTCTGTGATAACCCGTGTGATAAATACTCACGAGTAATTAGTAATGGATAGCATACATATCACTATCTCTCAAGGATTCTTTGCATCTTAGTGATATATTGCCTAACATCACTGCACTAATATTACAAGTTCTTGTACACAAAACTTGCCTATAATACATCTCAGTATCTGCATACATAAAACCCTTAACTCGACCAAAACAGCGACTGAAAAAAAAGAAAACTACGATCGAATAATTTAACAACTACGAGGTTACTGTTTCTTATTCATTTAGGAGCACGAGAAGGAAACCCGCAACCGCATTACCAGTGTCGACGAAAAATTGGAAACACTTTTGAGGATCAACAATTTAGGTGCACGACAAACAGGCAGCAACATTATCAACCGACTAGAAAGGCACACACAAAAAGTCTGAAAGAAATTACATTCCCATGAGGAAATCATCATCCAGTTTTCTTTTTACTTTTGGGGAGCATGAACACTGAACTGGAAATAAGGAGTTGTTGACAGTTCCTCCTGTGGGACTATAAAAGACACAAAAGAAATGCGCAGTAGGATTCAGTACAGAAATGAAAAAAAAGTACTGAGTAACGACCAGGTTGCGGGGGTAGCGGGGGAGGAAATATAGAGTAAGGGCCCACGGAAAGAATTTTAAAAAGGAGGGAGGAACAACTGAAGGGGGCTGCGTTGAGTGGGTGAGAATACAAAAAAAAAATATTAAAAAATAAATAAAACTAGGGTGGAGCGACCGGGTGGACCTCTCTGCTCTATTGGGTCGATGATAAGCCACGAGCACAAAATGCTAACGGTTGACTGGCATGAAGACTGTACTACGGGTATCCGGTGTATCACCGTCGATATGCGAGAAACTGTGTTGCTCGAAGATTTTCCTGACATAATTTGGGGTTTGTGGGATCACAGCATCGTTGGCTATTCAGGATAGGCAACCAAGATTCCTGAGATGCAGTTTGCACGGAGCGTGCGGTGTGAGATGTGCAACTATTTTTATGACCCTCGGGCAGTGTGCCAACATTTGGCTGAAAGTGCTGCGTGGAAGAGAGAGAGAGAGAGATCCAACGGAAGGTTTAGAGGAATCCTCTTCAGTGCCAAAACCTAGAGATGTGCTTCTGAGCGGAATGAGTCACCAATGGAAGCAGTCATTGGTTGCCTCTTCCCTAGTGGAAAAAAAGGTGAGATGATGCCCAAGCCAGTTGAAGCAGGAAAAGAAGTTGAGGCTGTGGGTGAGATTGCTCCTATCAGTGAAATCAGGCAGTCGGAAGATAATGTTGGGAAAAATATTGTGTGTGGTGTGGCACAGGATGAAGCAGAGCTAGGCTGCTGGGTGGGAAATGAGCCAAATGATGCTGAAGTCATGTATGGGTGTCTTGGTGAAACCCAGTGTGCTGCTATGCGTGTTGAGGGTCTCAACACTGATGATGAAGATCATTCGTATAGGACGAACGCGAACCAGTGCAGCACAGAGTGCACAGACATAGGGGATGATAGAAGTGGTGATGATGGGGATAGTAGTGGTGGTGATAGTAGTGGTCTGTGGTGACATGTAATGCCGCAGTCTGGGAAGATAACTCAGTGTGGGTGGACTGTATTGTCGACCCGCCAGAGAACAGAGAAACGAGCTATCCATAGTGCATGATCCATCGTGCATGATGTTACTGCTATGCTAGAGTAGCTGTAAACACAGTATAAGCTTTCAAGTGTTCTTATGTCATTGGCTCCTGGAACACCAAGCACCTCGAAAATAAGCAAGTGGGTGTGGAGGTTTTAATGACATATGTGGACCATCCTAGGTGTCCAGAAAGTTCGTCTCCTTCAGGGTGTGACCTTCTCTCCTCCATATACTGATTGTATTCATACAGTGTCCAGTTTAAACGTTTGAATTTTCGTAAAGTGTTCCTTATCTTATTGTTCAGTTGTCGGCCCCATATGAGTGTACAAATTTGGGCAGAGAGTGAATGGTTAACAATTTTTTTTTTTTTTGCATATCAAGGCATTTATCTCGTAACAGGAGTGGACAGCGTGGGTGAATCAATTCCCTACTCCGGTGGTACTGGCGGGTAACTTCAATGCGCATAACTATTAGTGGGGCTCGACTCGGTGTGACGCAAGAGGTCGCCTGCTAGTGGCATCGCTGAGCGAGCTTGATCTGGGAGTTCTTCATACGGGCTTCTCAAGAAACATTCAGTGGAGCCAGGGTATGGTGTACAAATCGGTGTTAGATCTGTTCCTTTGTTCTTAATCACTGTTGAACAAGTTTATTTTTTGTGCCTCCAATGACTTAAGAGGAAGTGATCACTTCCCTATTATACTCCTTCCGCTGAGCTTTCCACTTGTAGGTAGTCCAAGAGGTTTGAGCGCGAGTTGCCGACCAAGTGTTGACCATGGTGAGTTTGTTGCGTGGTGTGGCAAGTGGGTTCCTCCCCTGCGAGCGAGGAGAATCTGCGTAGCTTCTAAGAGATGAGCGTAGTGGACCCACAAGTGTACTATTGCAGTCAGAGATAGGCGACGGGTCTACCATCTATGGAAATGCTCACTGTTAATTCAGAAGCGGTTCACTTATAAGGGGATATTCCATGACACTGCTTGTATTCTTCGGGTAGAGAAGACTCTCTTTGGAGCGCTCCTCTGTACCAGGATGGCCTGGGTCTTCTGCATGGAGTTTCATATGGCCGCAATGTGAACATGCCATTATCTTGGATGCACAGTCTGAACAGAGAGGTTTTGCGTGGAGCGGCAATGGCGAATGCCTTAACAGCCACTTTGCTGAGGTTTACATGCTTCCACACAGGCAGAGACCTTGCAAAGCAGTGCTGTTAAGGTGCGTGGCTACTGCCTCCGGCTCCCCCTTGACAATGCCAGAATTCGTGTCGGCTCTGTCAAAATGTCGGGCTGGAATCGACGGGCTGTCCTATGACCATTTTCATTCTATGTCGCGTGAGGCATCAACGGACTTCTTAGCCTATCTGCAGTCTTTACTCGCAGGAGGTTTCATTCTTCCATCATGGGTGTACACAGTTCTAGAACCTGTGTGTAAACAAGGCATACCACGCTTTCTGCCGGCTAATTATCGTCCTATTGCAATTTTATTCTGTGCTTGCAAAGGGTACGAGTGGAACCTGGTTGCTCATCTCAATTGGGTGCTTGAGCCTGATGCGTGCCTTCCTGGCTGTCAGTTTGGCTACAGGGTTGATCAGTCGGCACAGGACGCTGTCCTCTTCTTCCTGTCCAGCATGAGAGAAGCCTGGTGTCAAGACAAGATTGTCCTTGCCGTTTTTCTTGAAATTTGTGCTGCGTATGCCATGGTTCAGATTGAGTGGATGAGTCATTCTTTGGACATGATGGGAGTGGACACAGGTTTAGCGGCTGCTATCATAGTGCTTCAAGGGAAGGTTTGTGACAAAGGTAGGATGTCGCTATCTGGTTTGGGGGTTCTGATCTGCTTCAGCTTGTTGATTGTGCTAAAGAGACGGTAGACAAAGCCAATAAGTTACTAGAGCTCCGTGGTTTAGTGTTGCTGCTAGCAAAGCCGTTGTTGTAGCATTTTCTGGGCGCCTCTAGTTGAAATCAGCAGCGTCAGTGTGAGAGATGGGAACCATGTTGTTCCTGTATCGTCAGAAGTGAGGTATTTGGGTGCCATTTTACACAACAAAAGCTCCTGGACTACCGATGTTCGTCTTGTTAAACAGAAGTTGGCAAGTCGTCTGCACATCTTGCGCATCCTCGTGTATGAGGGGACGATTTCACGCGGTGCACTTACGTCCATTTAATGGTCATTTATTTGGTCGGTGGTTGATTACCATCTACAGTTCCTTGCAACATCGAGGCAATGCATAGGCAGTCGGCAGGTGAGTGTTAATGATTGTCCTCGTGCAGTGCTAGGATGCCGTGTCTCCACCCTGGTTCAAGCACTATGGGTTGAGGCTTGTGAGCCGTGGTCACACTGGCCTTGTGGGCTGCATTTATAACGACTTCAAACTTCACACCGCGGGTGCTCGTGGGTGCCTCGATGCTGCTGGAAAAGGGATACAACCCCTGCTGAATGTGAGCTCTCTTTCGCGTGCCACGTTTGCAGTGGCTGTTTCTTCATGCTCCGTCATGTTCGTTCATGTGGTGTGAGCATGTGGTCCCGGTCCTTACTAGCAGTTGTGTTATTGGGTGTGAAGTCTTCTGTGATGTATCTTTCCAGTGCGGTCCTTACTAGCAGTTGTGTTATTGGGTGTGAAGTCTTCTGTGACGTATCTTTCCAGTTCGGTCCTTACTAGCAGTTGTGTTATTGGGTGTGAAGTCTTCTGTGACTTATCTTTCCAGTGTGGTCCTTACTAGCAGTTGTGTTATTGGGTGTGAAGTCTTCTGTGACGTATCTTTCCAGTGCGGTCCTTACTAGCAGTTGTGTTATTGGGTGTGAAGTCTTCTTTGATGTATCTTTCCAGTGCGGTCCTTACTAGCAGTTGTGTTATTGGG
>JAHWFP010028466.1:32350-46516 GCA_023313725.1 Lithobius niger
AGTGCGGTCCTTACTAGCAGGTGTGTTATTGGGTGTGAAGTCTTCTGTGACGTATCTTTCCAGTGTGGTCCTTACTAGCAGTTGTGTTATTGGGTGTGAAGTCTTCTGTGATGTATCTTTCCAGTGTGGTCCTTACTAGCAGTTGTGTTATTGGGTGTGAAGTCTTCTGTGACGTATCTTTCCAGTGCGGTCCTTACTAGCAGTTGTGTTATTGGGTGTGAAGTCTTCTGTGATGTATCTTTCCAGCGCGGGGTTTGGACAGTACAGGGGGGGCGTGCCAGTGTAAAAAAACGGTGCATCAAACACCACACGTGCAATTAGCTAGTAACTAATATTGTTTAGACGTGGTTGCCAATGGCATGTCGGTGCTTCTAGAAGATAAGAGTGCAGCGTAAGACCAGAATAATACATCGCCGAGCCATAAGGACATCAACGTACATCAACAGTACTGTGGCCCTTGAAAATTTATTTAAAGTTATAAGCTGAAAAATACTTTCAGCACTTTTTGTTTTGTTGATTTTCTTTGATTATTTGTAGCATGTTTATTTATGTTTATTTATTTTTACTGTTGTGGTTATTTTTTTCTACGATGCACCTTAACTTTGCATTTATTAACATTGATTGTAATAACTGCATTTGCTAATAATAGTAATTTTGCAGTTGTTATCATTAAAAATAGCAATTTAAAATAGTATTAAAATAGTAATACAAATAGTAATTTAAAATAGTTTTAAAATAGTAATACAAATAGTAATTAAAATGGTAGTAAAAATAGCTAATAAAAATTCTAACATTTGCTTATAACAGTAGTAATAATTTTATATTGCTATTATTGTAATTTTTTTTTGTCTACGATGCACCCAAACTTTGCAATTGTTTCATATGTCGACATTTGTAATTCTTGTATTTTCAAGTTTATTTTTATTATGGTAGCCAACACACCACACGCGTGCATTAGCTCTTGTGGGGTGAGGGCACATACGGAGTTTTGTACCGGTTTGCCCGATTCAATAAACCAATATTCTCTCTCTCTCTCAACGCAACTGCCCAGTAACTGAGCCCACAACTCCCAAAATGACATTGCTCACATCCCTGTTGCTATGGCGGTAGGTCAGGCAAAACTAAACTTTATGACATTCGAAATGTATCATGTATTAACCGCAGAGGTCTGAAGGCAATCAGGCCTTAGAATCAGTTGTATAGTGTAACCAAGGGTCAGACATCACCAAATGAGTAGCGGCATGATCATTGTTGTATACTTCCTGTTCTCGCCTGCAACAGTTAATTTGTACCATATTTTCACCTCATCAGAGCTCACTTTCACAAGTAACCAAAAAAAAAAAAAAACGCTCTTTGAAGCAAGTATGAGAAATAAGGCCGTGAGTTAATTTTCCATCCCAAAAAAAAAAAAAATTGGCTCCATAGCCCACAAGCGCTAAAATGTAAAACCACTAACAAAGCTACTAAAATTACGGCTCGACCCATTGTTTGAAGAATACAAATAATATCTTCAAGCTTTGGATCGTGCAGTAATTTTCGTAGCAGAATTGTTATAGTGTCCATATAGTGTCATATAGTGTCCGTAGTGTCCATAGAGTTCTCCGCAGAACAAACACAGATAATCGATTGTACGTTTTTGGTAGCAGAGTGCCTTGTTGATATTCAAGATGGTTACAAAAACAATGGGGGCCATCGATTAAAGCCAGGAAAACCAGGAAAACGTAGCCGCTCATAAAATACCTGCAGGACTCAAGATACGCCACGCACACAATAGTAGCAGTAGGAGGTCTTACACTTTCCCATTTGTATGGAGTCAATTTTTAGAATTATTGTATGGTCTTACCTCTAACATTTCTAACGAAGAAGCTTTCTGGTTACTTGTAACGACAGTTATGCGTACGATAGGTTCATCTTAAAGGGAACGGGGGTTGTTTTCTGTGCGTTCCGTTACACTACACTTGTACGTATTCACGACACAAACACTAGAATAATAACTTTATATGAAAGGTTAATATTTTCACTGACATGAAACTGAAACGAGATGGAAATATATACGGCACGAGATATCTGAGATAAATAAGATTTGCTACATTTAAGACGTACGAGAATGGAGCAAATTGAGATAAACGAGATTTGAGATATTTAAGATAAACCAAGTTTGTGGTATTGAGGTATCGAGATTGTAAGAAATACACGATAATTCAGATTTACAAGACTTGACAGGTGTACGAAATTTGAGCGCTACGAACTATATGGAATTTGAGATGTTTGAGATATTGCTCTACGAGATATGAATGCTACTGAGACATAAGAGAACCAAGATATACATCTGAGGTAATTGAGAACTGCGAAATCTTGGCTGAGATTGGTGATATTTACGACAATTGATAAATTCATATATTGGACTCATTTGAGACAAACGAGATTTGAGATATCTGAAAAAACTAGACAATTTTACCGTTTTCTTTTACCTAACATTCCTATCTCACGAAACTGACAAAATGGGAGTGTATTCGTGCTGTTTGTAGCACATTTTGCAGTATCTTATAGAAAATCATCGTTCATATGTTTCGACCCTTAAACTGGTGCTAAAAATATGAAACTATATACAAGACACAGTCATGGAGGCGACTTGCTGTAAAATTTTCTGTGGTCGCTGAGTTAATCAGGTCCCCAAGTGAACGGGTCAAGTTTTTGGCCGGGTCAATGAATTTGAGCACTTGGCCCGGAATTCTGTGTCAGACCAGTGACTCGAACAGCCGAAAACCAGATGTCCATAACAATCACGTATTGAAATGAAGAGCGTGGTTTTACTGCAAATATTGAGAGGGAATTCCAGAAGCACTGGTTTTAAAGAAGGTATTTCAGGTTTCTTTTTCAATAAATTTGTAACAACTTAAAGAACCTGTCGTTTCTTTTGAACATTGCTTAAATTTAATTCTTAGCGCTGGAAGTACCGACGACAGTCCCTAGAAACTTCGAAAAAAAAAATTGTCCTCATTTTTTCACTAGGTTGGGTCGGGTCAACGAGTCACGGATCATTCTGGGTCAATAGGTCGGAAAAAAAATCGATCCAACTCTGCCTCGTTCTGCGCTAAGAAAAAGAAACGCATGTTTCCCAACAATAACGACAACATGTCGAATAATAATGAAACCGGATAGGAGTGATTCATACCAGATTAGGAATTTTTACCGTTTGGCATTAAAATGTCCGTCAAATCATGATGATATGGCAATTTTCAAAATAATGCATTAATTTGTTTTTGGTGGAATAAGACACTGGATTAGTATCGTTACTGTTACAATATCATCTGGTCTCACAACTCTGTTGTAGGGCTATATAATTTCGGCTTTAAAATGAGAACATTCGCGTAACTGGCAATCCCTGCCCAGTCTTCCATTTATCAACCTTTCATTTAGAGAAAAGAAAACATTAGTAACAAGCGAACAAACAGATTGGAGCCAACATATAACCATCTAGGAATAATAAGCTAGCAGCAATTATGGCGAAAAATTAATATTCTCGCCAGTGTTACCAGACGTAGCATAATTCTGCTACGGTAGCATTTTTCAGCTTAAAAACTGAGGTGTAGCATAATTGGTAGCATTTTCAATTGTGTAGCATTTTGTGGCAGAATTTAACATTTTAGCAGAATTAGTAGCACTTTCGGCCGCCAAGGACGTTTTCCACCTTAGGTAATGCTAACACGAGACATTATGAGCGAGCGAGGCTCGAGCTAGTAAGAATTATATCTTAGTCTCAGTTGGCATTGTCCATTGCATGCCGCTTGTTGAAACATTAATTTTATAGTATCTATACAGCATTGCGAATTGAATCATAACGAACATTTAAAATGAAAATTTAAGTGAAGGTAAAAAAAATCGACTGTTCCAGGCCTCTGATGTATGCAATCTTTTTGTTCTTAATCAGTAAAAAACATTTAAAAGCAGATTAGCAAATTAGAATTAAGCGCAAATATTTTTTTTACATCTATTTGATAAATTTATGTCTTTTTTTGTTAATATTTTCTTATATTATGTAAAAGTAATCGTGTCTGGGGAATCTGGGATTTTCTAGTTATTGACAACCAACAAGCAAGAATCCGGTGGAACCATATAATTCATGTCGAAATTTTCGTTAAGTAAGTAGTTTACTTTTATTTTGTAAATGATGTAAGCCATATGGTGTTAAATTTTGCACATTTTTTGTTGATGGCATTATTGTATAGCATTTTTTCCATGGTTGGTAGCATAATGTAGCATAATTTTGAAGAGGCGGTAGCATTATTACGTTTTTTTTTTTAATCTGGTAACACTGATTCTCGCATCTTCATGGTTATATGACATCGTTTCTTTTCAATGGTGTAAATTTTACGCAAGTGTACATTTTGATTAGGCTGCTTAAAATGTCCATTCGCTGTGGATGTTTTTATTAGTTGAATCAAACCATTCATTAGTTTTCACCAAGTTTTTATTCGTAACGCACTATTTTGAAAATCATATAACTAAACACATTCCATAAAAAGCCATTTGCAGCAAATATTTGTATGCATGAATTTCTGTAAATTTGTTGTTGGTGGTATATAGAGTCGTTGTATTTTATTTTGAAAGTAGTAAAGTAGGCTGTTTCTGATTCAGTCATAGTGCAGTAGCCTAGCTAACTCGGTTAAATTAGCTTCAGGGGCAACTACCAGCGTTGAGGGGAAAAGGGGGAGACTATCGAGGGTTAATTTAATGTTCACATTCCGAACGTTAGGCTTAGTTGTTAATCGGATCACGTCCAGGTCAGGTTGGTTCAGTTCAAAAATGGATTAAATCATTGCCTATTTGACGAGGCAATTAGATTCGAACCAAAGGCGAAACCATATTAGGCCCAATTAAATTAGACCTAAACTACAGGCCTAAACTAGGTTTTCTAATTATTGAATGCAGCCGAAAACGTGTCCATTGAAAAGGGGACTAAGTCAGACCCTGCTGGTTTCAAGGGCGGAGTAACAATGACCTAACGAACTGGAAAAGTCCCCAGGTTGTCTTTTCCCAAGCGCTGTTACTAATGTAAGATCTGATATGTGACATTTGAAACTGATTTCGAATAACGATTGGGTGTGACGTAATGCCTACAGTTGTTCAAGTCTTATCAGCTAAGTCTTGAATGCTTGAATGCTTGTATTGTTGCATCGCACTGGCAATGGCGGTACTGGCAATAACGTCACTGCCGCAAGTCGATCTTAAGTTCATGCAAAGGGAGTCCAAAAATCGACAGAGCAGAAAAGTACAAGGGAAAAAAAATGTCCATCAGTATTACCAAACTTACGGACTAAACTGCTCTCCTTTAACAACACTAATGGTATGTTTACGTTGATGGGTGTCATATAGGTTAAGGAGCTTTTTCTTGAATGACTGAAGAGGGATTCATTCTTTCGATTCACGGGTGAACACATCTCGTAAGCAGGCGGTAAATGGTTGGCCACCGCCGGGCAACACGTGCTCAAGCCCACTTGCCTCCGTTGCCGACTTAATTAGCCTCATTATTGACGTAACAACGCCCGCCGCACCACGCCAACCGATTGCTAATTCCACGCCCTCCGCCATGCTTCGATAAAGATGACGCACTTTTCCCCCCCTTTTCCCGGCAACACCAATGCCATCGTCTCCTCGCGACGTCCCGCCATCACAGAGCAGGCTTAGGCCTATCACACCAGTCAATTCCCAGTTGCTGAATAAAACTAGGAATACATTTAGAGCAGAATAAATCTTGGCATGCGCCTAGTATCCATTGTTGGGTTGAATTAAAAAGCACTTGTGCAATAAATGAGAAATAAAAACCAATAAAATCCACAACAAAACAATTTCACTCGCCTCCATCGCATAATGACCGAAGGACAGCGTGACGTAACTCCTTAAACACGAATCGAACACGCACACAAGATGGTGGTCGCAACTAAACCGCCGATCCTACCATATCCAACAGTACGGAAAGTTAAATAAAACTGAATTACACTTTACCATTATCAAAACGTCTTGTAAATTTTATTTAAGTTGTACGTACTTACGCTTGATGAAGGGTGTGTGTGTAGGCTGCACCCAGACCCATGTACCTCTAAATGTATACGAAGATGATGGGACAAGCGGTTTGAAAGAAATTTTGCACAGACAGAGTTTCAAGTCAAAACATACCTTGGACGTTTAGCAGTTGCAGACGAATAAACAAACAAGCACACGAACCGGCAGTTATCGTTAAGAAACGAAACATGCTAACAGCATCGTGGGCCCTCGTTACGTTTTTCCGTATATTGACACAGCACGAACTTTATGAGCGACGGTTTGAATGTGTTTTATTTTCTGTGCGCGTAGCCTTAATGTAGCCTGCATAACTTGCATTAACACATTATCACGTATCAGGTTGACGTAAACGATGCAAAGGAATAAAATATCAATCCGTGGAATGAGGGTGCGTTTACGAAACGATATCGCGCTGTAAAGTAGTTGCGAGTCGCAGCTATGGCTAAAATGTCGTTTCCATGGCAACATCGTTACCTGTCTGAATACCGAAAAGATGTCATGGTAACACATCGACGACTTCAGTTTGGTTAAATTCGTGCAGTCCTATCAACCTACGACAACGATATCATTATTCGTAAAGAAATAAAAAAAACTTTTGAAACAGCTTTTGAACTTCTATTATTGAACGTTTTATTATCGGCAGGGACAAAACCGACGGACCCATGTGGAAATTTTCTAACGTGTTAATATAGCATCTAGTTGTGGGAATGTGTTGCACGATGGTGCACGTTTACACCTTTAGTACCCCGATCGCTTCACTCGCTCGATCTGATATAGGCACGACACGACATTCATAAAAGTAGAAAGCGCCAGGCAGTTGTGCCAGTTTCCATTGTTGTTTATTCCGCACATGGCCTCATACGTGCGGATTGTTTTTCAGTGATTTCTCTTTTTCATCTTAGTGCCACATACTTCTTAAAAACAGAATATTGGGGGTTTACGTCGCTTTCAACTGTTTACATAATTTACTTCACTGGAAAACCTACATGACGTCTTGCAGTTGTTCGTCCGCTAGATACACACGCTTATTAATTCGGCGCATGAACCTTCTTCCGAAGCAAAAATAAAGCTAAATATAAAAATAAAACACGAAAGGTAGAAGGCAATGCCCTTGTTAAAACGTGAGAACTTGCAAGGAGGACGCCACCTTCATGAAGTATTGTGGCGTCAGCTGGACGAACCATGAGGTAGAAAGGTAGTGGAAACCCTTCTTTAAGGAACCCATTTTTGCTAATGAGATGCTCATTGTATTGGTACTTATAATAGAGGCCCAACTCATGATGGTCTTGAATTTTATAATTGATATCTGACCCCTTTCTGAAATTATGCAGCAGATGCTTCAGCAGAGACGGGTAAATGTGTGTGTAGTATTCACCCCTCTATACTGTATGTAACCAGGAGGAAACGAAAAAAACATACGCATTGTGTACGCGGTGCATCTTGAGTCCTGCAAGTATTTTGTGAGCGGCTACGTCTTCCTGGGTTTGGTGGCTTTGATCAATGGCCGCCATTGTTTTTGTAACCATCTTGGATACCAACAAGGCACTCTGCTACTGAACACGTACACTCAATTATCTGTGTTCGTTCTGCGGAGAACTCAAGATAGGCCGCGGACACTTTAGTATACTGTGACTCGTAGTACTGCGTATGCTTTATTCATTTCCTTCTGATGTAACTAACCTATTCCTGTGTTAACAACAGCATCAGAAGACAGTATACCACTTTTGCACTACCTCATTGTTGTTATCGTAGACGGTTGATTCTTCATCCAAATATCCAAATTGTTAAAGACCAACTTCCGAATTTTCTACCGTTTTTTTAATTATCTCTAACCACCCATACTCGTGGGCATCATCTGAAATTGCAAAAGCAATCTTCCAGGACCGATTTTAGGAAGTTCTTCTTTGCTAATAGGGTTGTTTACTGCTGGAATTCCTTACCGAATACTGTCATCTCTTTGATGACAGTGTCATCCTTTAAACGAGCGATCCGTAAAATAGACCTTGGAAAAATTTTTACGACGCACCTACTAAAACGATGATCATTGGGACGGTGACGATGATCATTGCTATTATTATTATTATTATTATTATTATTATTATTATTATTATTTCTCCTTCACGGTGGAAGATTAATAAACTTCTTGAAGAAGGCAACGACAATTCCAGCTGGAAAGGAATTTTATTTCAAAATTCCCGAATTGTTGGTCTTACAGTAGGTTTTATTCCTGGGTTAATACTAGAAAGACGACCCACAAAAAAAAAAATCTCGTTAAAACCAAAAGATCAAACATTGTTTTCGTGCTTATTGTGCTATTTTATTTGTAAAAGCAGGCAATGCGTTTAACTTTTGTTTTTTTCTTAAATCTATTCAATCCTGGAAAGCTCTCTACAAGACGGAAAACTTTGGAAATTCGAAATAAAACATACTGGAATACAGCTGTAATTGTCGCATTGTCCTGTTTTCCATGCCTTCTACTTCGCTAATAAAATAACTGTTACCATAAACTCTTTTTTAGTTTCAACTGCATGTCAATAATTCGCACAGATAAACTGCATCATACGCATCCTGTATTCAAACAACGCCATCTGCTGCAATATGTGTTGGCCCTACTCCGTTCTTTCGACTCTCCCGCTCGCCCTCGACGGCGGCAGCGTCCGTGGAGCCAGGTTGCAGCAGCTTTACTTGCACGCGATCTTAATCAGATTGATAATTACGTAAATTGTAACGGAAATTGCCCGCGGCCAACACTAGAAATTGCTGCCACCGTATATCATGTGCGCCAAATTGAATTTGGTCTAATGTGACCACAAACGATGCGGATTTCATAACGTAATCGCCGGCTGGATGGTGGTTACGGGAAAACGATACCCGCGCGGAAATTGGCGGGATTACGGAGGGAAGGAAGGGTGGGGGGAGGGGGGGAAGGGGGGTGGCAGCGAGGGGTTATTATATTCTCAATTAGAATTACAAGGGGAGAAAGAGGATGCTGTAGGCCTATCCCCCAAGGCCTGCTAACTCGTGCATGCTAAGGATGGCGGAAAATCGTGTCTAAGGTTCTGATTGGTTGAAATAGCGAAGCAAAAATAAAGGTAAACTGAGACGGCTGCCTGCCTGAGACTTGTTAGTGGACCACGTACATTAAAACCTAAGTTGGAAACGATATCCGCCAGAGGACAGGACACTGGTCCGCCATCTCTGCTTTGTAACTTAGGAATAATCACTATAATGAACATTCTTAATGATTTCGTCCAATCTTTGCCATGCATTGCCTCCTTGGATTAACTACTTATTTATTTATTTAAAAACACGTGTATCTCGTTGGAATATATTCATGATATAAATTCTGATAAATATTATGATAACAATTCTCAACTTGTGAGAAACATGTCCTTAGTACATCGCAGTTCCTCACAAGTACTTTGGATTAGGTTAAAACAAAAAGATTAGACCTCAAAGAACGAAGCATCATGCCCGTAATATTTTGCAGTTCTTCGAAAGTTTTGTCGTGAGGTTAAACCAGTGGGTTGAGCTTGAAGGTATAATGTCTGATCTGGCGACGGTTATTAGTGGTGTTCCTCAAGGATCAGTTTTGGCCCCTTTCTTATTACTTATTTTTTTAACGACATTAGTTCGCTATATTGTGACATTACGTTGAAGAAATTTTGAGATGACATCAAACAGTTTGGCCAGGTGGTGGATTCAGTCAGCCATTTGTCACTCTAAAAAGACCTGCTCAACCTCCACACGTATAGCCCCTGAACTAGCAGCTCCCATTGGCCCTCCCATAAAGGTCAGATTTTGCACATGGGTAGATTAAAAATTCATTTTGAATACTCCTTTGGAGCGTCAGTTTCTTTGCCCTGTGTCGAATCAGTAAAAGATCTCGAGGTGTGGATTACCAAGGATCTCTGCTCCGGTTATCAATGCAACATGATAGTAAAATCGGCTAGGCAATGAGCCACATTATCTGTAAATTCTTTTGTTTGGGTGACCCCCTATACCTTAACTTGGGCTTTCAAAGATATGTAGGTCCAATACTTGAATACGCCTGCCCAGTATGGTCCCCATATCTGTTAAAGTACATTGTCTCATTGTCTTACTGAATCTGTTCACCGTAGTTTAACCAAAAGGCCTTTCATAAAATGTGCCAATAGATAGACTAAAAATTTTTAAACTAGACACCCTCGAACTGAGGAGACTCAGATCGGACCTAAGTTTGACTTACCTGCTGCTGCATGACCAACTTGATGTTAACTACACAATCTTCTTCGAATGAAGTTTGGGTGAGCGAACACGGTGGGGACGGCGAGGGGGGGGGGAATTCCTGGAAGCTTGTCGTGAGTAATTTCAAGACTGATGTCAGGAAGAACTTTTTCGGAGATAGAGTTACACGTAAACTGTTGGAATTCTTTCCCACCAATAGTGGTGAACTCTGCTACCTTGGGGACCTTTAAAAATCGTCTTAGACCTGTTTGCCTTGATAAGTTTATTAGCAGGAATTTTACCTAGTGGTGAGTACCCGCCTTAACTTACATAAGTGAAGGCCTGTTCCCCTGTATTATAGTATATTATCTTTGTTTATTACATTTTTCGTTGGCATACGACCTACATTTGTTTATCGTTTTATTGTATATTAGTTGTGTATTGTATATTGTTACCTTGTTCATTGACTACAGGTGCTTATAAGGAGGGGGGGGGATAGTTCGATGTACTTGTTTTTAATACTGGACTAATGTAACTGGCACGTTCTATGGTACATCTTTTTTGCTATAAGACAAACATTTTCTTATCTTAAAACAAGGAGATGCTGAGAGGATAATAGTTGAAAATGACTTCACCTGGAGAATTTGAAGGACGAGGTAGCATGTACTCAATATTTTTTAGTTCCTCTGAAGTACTTTGTCCTGAGGTTAAAATAGAAAGATGCTGAGATGATGGTAGTTAAGAATGACTTCCTGATGAAGTCATTCTCAACTACCATCATATCAGCATCTTTCTATTTTAACCTCAGGACAAAGTACTTCAGAGGAACTACAAAATATTAAAGAACTTAATTAACGAAGTATTATGTCCTCAATATTTCCTAGTTCCTCAGAAGCACTTTTGTCAGGAGGTTATAGCAGGAAGATGACAGTACTACAGTTGAGGATGAAGTAAATTGAACTCAACTGTATAATGCAACTCCCTTTGTGATGTCATTTTTAGTCGTAGGCTGTGGCTGCTGGACAAGTTGATGTGGTTTTAACACCAGGTTTGGGTATTGAAAAAAGTAATTGTAACTTGTGTAATTAATTACAATTCTGCTGTAGCCTAATTGTAATTTTATCTGGAAAAAAATCAGCAAGGGAAGTGTGGTTGTGATATTCTAATTTGTGGTTAAATAATTGCCTTCATTTGAAATTACTTTTTTCCGAACATTGAACTCCCCACGCTCTCCTTGGAGAGACAAATCGGGAAAATTATGTCTAGGTTGAAAAATTAGTTCTATGTTGTGTGAAAGTATCTAATGACTTTTATTGGCTCCTTACTCCATTTGGAAGTTATTTCTTTGCTTGGTAAATACAGAAGCTTGTGTTACATCACAAGCTCCCCCCCTCCCCCCCCCATGCTGTCACACTCCGTGAATCCCCCTCTTGCGAAAAGTCCCCTGCACGGCCCCTTGTATTTTTCTAATAGAAATTCTGTTTTTTTTTTAAGTTGCACGCCTTTTTGTAATTTGGCGATTGTAATCATGTAATTGTAATCGATGGGAACAAGATGGAACATTAGGCCATTGTAATTATAATTTTAATTAATTACATTTAAAAAGTAATTTACCCAAGCCTGGCAATACCAGACTACTACAGTTTGCATGGAATTATATTTGGTAGTTTAACTCAACTGCAATGTAGAGTCATATAATCAGCTGAAATTCGCCACCATACTATTTCAACCATACTATAAATTAAGAATACCCCCCTCCCCACTTACATGCCCACAATTGGTCAATCTGATCCAATATTAAAAAAATTTGACCGAATTTGGTCGAATGATATTGGGATCATGAAGGTATTCATGTGGAGTATATTTTTGCCCAAGTTTTGGCTTATTTTGACGTAATATTTGGTACATACTAGAAAAATTGATTTCGAGGGTATTTTTAACTGGTGAACAGTTCCTAAAGTACTTCTGTCAGCCCATTTCCACCAAATGGTACAAACTAAAACAGCATTGCCCCGAATTTCATCAGTCAGTTTTAATTAAAAAAAGTTGCATTTTTTACAGGTAAAGCCAACAAGTGCACACACTAAACAACTTGGAACGTTCTGGATGTCGTCGTGGTTTCACAGTGAGAGGTGACGCCGCCCATTCATCCTCCTACATTTTCGTTAAAATTGCCAGCCCGCACATCTTCGATTGTCGTGTAATTGTTCCACCATTTTTGTTTTAAATCATTCCCTTTTTGCTACCTGAAGACAACTAAGGACACGTCTGTGCACTGGGATTTCTTCTTTTTTCTTGACGATTTTATACTTATCGTATGTTACGTGTTGTTTCATTTGTACACATGACCGTTAATTACTTGTACACATGACCGTTAATTACTTGTACACATGACCGTTAATTACTTGTGCACATTGTCGCCCTCATCATGATAATTCGGGTGCTGTTGTGTTAATAGGTATATGTCGACAAAAAAAAACCTCTCCAATGAAATTTGGGGCACTATTTTGTTATTTCGAACCACTTGTTATACAAATTTGTGGCTGGAAAAGACAACTAAATGACAAATTTAGATTATGTGAGAATTTCATCTCCAGAAAGGTATGTGTTGTGGAGAGAAGGAACTACACCGATGTGTTATGGTTTGGCATGACACACCAGGCATGTTTCCTCCCTTCTAGTGAAATTTGGGCACTGTTTTATTATTTCGAATTACTTGGTATACAAATTTGTGACCAGAAGATCCAACTAAATGACAAATTTAAATTATGTGAGAATTTCATCCCCAAAAAGATGTGTGTTGTGGAGAGAAGGAACTTAACCGATGTCTTATGGTTTGGCATGACACACCAGGAATGTTTCCTCCCTTCTAGTGAAGTTTGGGGCATTGTTTTATTATTTCGATCCTCTTGGTATACAAATTTTTGGCCAGAAGAGCCAACTAAATGACAAATTTAGATTATGTGAGAATTTCGCTCCGAAATATGTGTTGTCCAGAGAAGGAAGTATACTGATGTCTTATGGTTTGGCATGACGCACCAGGAATGTTTCCTCCCTTCTAGTTAAATTTGGGGCACTGTGTTGTTATTTCGAACCACTTCGTATACAAATGTGTTTAAGAGCTAACTAAACGACAGATTTAGATTATGTGAGAATTTTCCCCCAGAAAGATATGTGTTGTGGAGATAAAGAACTACATCGATGTCTTATGATTTGGCATGATACATCAACAATGTTTTCTCCCTTCTAGTGAAATTTGGGGCACTGTTTTCTTATTTCCAATCACTTGGTATACAAATGTGTGGCCAGAAGAGCCAAATAAATGACAGATTTAGATTACGGTATGTGAGAATTTCGCCCAGAAGCTATGTGTTGTGGAGAGACGAAACTACACCGATGCCTTATGGTCTGGCATGACACACAAGGAATGTTTCCTCCCTTCCTTTCTTGTGGACGAGGATGTTCTTTGGAGCGTGTCTTGCGTGTTGTCTTTGCTTGCTCACCCGCCCTGCATCGATCGAGAGCGGACTGGAGAGAGAGCGATGAAGTTGTCTTTACCCACAACGCTCACAACGAGCAAATTGAGCTCGAAGCCCCCGAGCCCAAGATCTACTGTAATCCTCGCGCGCGACAATCGCACAGCGGCGTTAGGCTTAGAGCACTAACCCCCTTCCCTACCCCCACCCTCCCCTTTTCACCCCACCATAGAAGAAAAAGACGGAAGAGGGAAAACAGCGGAACGGAATCGGCCATCTTCGAACGAGAAGGGATGCCCAGTCACAACAAAATAACAACAACAAAAAAAAGTGCAATAAATAGGATTCGATAGTTACGAGTGAAAACCTACTTTGCGTCCAAAAGACGCATGGTTCCATTATAATTAACAACGTTCTGTTA
>JAHWFP010028469.1:3383-17268 GCA_023313725.1 Lithobius niger
CATACTTTAAAAACTTGCTTAGATTTTTTGAAGCAGAAAAATCTAGTAAAGGATTGTATTCGAATAGGAAAGGAAAAAATCTTAGATTTTGGTCAGGCCAAAAGTTGATCCAAAATACTCCAGAACTGGATATGCAGAAAAAAATTCGTAGGCAGGGTACGATTACTAAAAAAGTTGTTTACACAACTTGGCACAAACGAAGCACAGTTTTAATTTTCAACATGATTATTCATGTCTTGTTAACCTAAAACAACACCAGAGTAAATACACATCCCAAGAATGCAATACATATAGTTAAAACAGTGAATATTTAACAAAAAATTTACTGTTTTAACTTCATGTATTGTATTCTCGGGATGTGTATTTACTCTGGTGTTGCTTGAACAAGACATGGATAAGCGTGTTGAAAATTAAAATTTTGCTTCGTTTGTGCTAATTGTGGGCCTTGTTTTTATCAGGAAACGAAACTTTTTTACTAAACAGAACTATATAGATACCGTACTGCTGAAGGAATCAGATAATGCTTCCCAACCATTTCTCTAACCATAAAATGTTTTTCTAATTACTGCATGATTTATTTCCTGCACTTTTTCCTTGAGTTTCTCGAGTTTATCCTGGGTTTTTAAGTAGGAAAAATCGACCGTTGGGCCCGTAATCTGTACTCAGAAGTGTCATTCCTACCACGCCTACTTTTTTTTTTAACGTAAGGGTAGTATTAAAAATGTTGCTTAGCCTATAACGAACACTGAATTACAAATGTTGGTTGGTTGAAGGAGCATGGTAGCCCCTCACGCTACCCTGGCCGGCAGTCCTGGCGGGTACTTTGCCAAGATCCCCTTTCCAGGGGTTCGACCAGATCCGAAAATCTCCAGCAACCAGGCTTGAGCTCTCTCACAACTCAGCCACGATGACCACAAGTAAGTACAAATTTAAAATAAATTTTTTATCCGCTCTACCTACAATAGGCCCGAGGCCTGTTTCCTTGTAAGGTTCGACAAAACTAAGACATAGAGACAAATGCAAAAATATATCTTCCTCGTTTTGGTTTGTTCGCCTTATTAAGGTCTTTCTTACCCCCTCCCCCACCCCTTTCCCCCCTCCCCTTTTAGACCCCTCCCGTCCAACGCGCACTCGTTCTCATTTTCTGCCTTGATTTTCATTTGCTTAATGGGCTCGGTCAGATTTCTTTCCCCCGAATTAAGTTGTCGGTCCGCGGCGAGGGAAAACCTTAAGCAGTTCGTTAGGAATGCAGGACGACAAACCTACGAAGTTGAGTATATGTACTTAACTGCGACATACGTTCTTGCCTCCGTGCATATGCTGCAGTGTGGGTTTGGGTGGGGAGAGGGGGGAAATTCCCATGTTTGTCCTAACACGGACTCGTCCCATTTTTTTTTTCTGAGAGATGTGCCAGAAACACCGCAGACTGTATACTGGGAAAGCCTGTAGAACATAACATTTACAATGCACGCACAAAGTCGGATGCTAAAGGTCACAGAATCACAATGACGTTCAGTGCAGAATGATTGTGACGCTGCGAATGACGAATGCTGCAGTGACTGTGACGTTTCGTGACGTGACAGGGATTACTCATGAACCTCGCGGATTAAATAATCCAGCTAGGAGCACACTCAAGCATAAAAACGCTAAAAAAAAAAGTCCAGGTCTGCACTGGAATTTTCCTCAAAATTGCAATATTCAGTTTATTTCATCAAATTTTTGTTACACGACACCGGAATCTTCTTCGTCAGAATGACAACATAAATGATGCTGCCAGTCGCTGGGTAAAACCAATAGAAAGATAGCTAATATGATCATCTATCACGTAAAATCATATTGAATGTGCGAGCCAACCCTTTTTAAGAACGCCGAGTCAACTATTGCAAGGAAAGCCAATCTGGGGGTTGCTTTGTGTTGGTAGCGCAGCGCAGCCCACCTAGGCATTTTTCTCCCGCTGCTAGCAGAATCATTTGTGTTGTCATTCTGACGAAGATTCCGGTGTTGTGAAACGAAAATTTTGTGGAATGTATTGCAATTTCGCGGAAAATTTCAGTACCCACCCGGACTTTTCTTAGTTTACTCTGCCTCCTCGTGTCCCCCAATGATAAAAACACGAGTGATACTGCAACACAGTTGCGATCGCTTCCTCGGAGCATAACGTGATAAAAATCAGTTTTCCCTGCGTCACACATCGCTACTTTTTCAGTTGTCCTTTAGTCTCTTTTTTTTTCTTGTAGATATCAGTATATCTCATCGTGTGTTTGCGAGTAGCTTACGTATGTTCTGATGTAATTACGGGTTATGTAGTTTGTTTAAGAAATTGTTGCACCACAATTAAATTTGTGAGATGAGTGCTTCCTGCGAGAGTTCGTGATGTATTTCGTAATTCATCAGTCTTTTTGCAGGGTGTACCCGAAATGTCTGTCACAACTTTCAGAGTGTAGTCCGTGATAAAAAAAAAAAAAAAAAAATAAGGCTAAAGAGCCTTATAAACTTGGGTCCGGATTTGCAACCATCTTTAGTTACAGCCGTCCCCCCCGTCCCAAAGTTCGTGGTAAAATGTTAAAATTTCCCCATGAATTCCCACCTAATTTTTCCAAATCACTAAAATTAGCACATCCTTTTTTGCAATTTCGTTTGTAATTGCAAGAATGACGTACTGACATGTATTATGTTGGAAGGATTAGGTGGAAAGTTGTGAAAGATTTCACCTTCCTTTTTACCCCTTATTTGTAGAGACTGTTGGGGACTGTAACTAAAGGCGGGTGCATTACCGTACCCATGTTTACAAGACTTATTTTTGATCGTGGACTACACCCTGAAAGTTGTGACAGGCATTTCAGTTACACCCTGTATTGCTGTTCCGTACTGTTTCCCTAAATTAGGCACCATGTGTCAAAGTATGGGCGCATATAACCATTGTGTTGTTGCGTCCTTTCTTTCACATCATTCTTCCTTCCTGTATTGGTAATAACCAAGGGCTGGACACAATAGGTTTAGGAGAGTTAGTGACTGGAAAAATATTCCATGATGCTAGGGAGAGAATTACCAGTTCAACCGATCGAACCTAGAGGGCGCCAAGGGTTTTGCTTGTGATTTTCAGATCACTCCGTGCCTTAGGTAAAAATTACTCTGCATATTTTACCTAGTTTCACCCAGGGGCTTTCGACCCTTCTATTGGGTCGGTTCACTCAATTGAACGCGACTGAGCTAAAGCAAAGCTATTTCCCATAGTAAGGTACACAATAGGGAGTTTCAGTTGGTGACGTCTTTGCTCCCTAACAAATCCTCGAAGCAGACGATGATTGGTTTTTCGAAGCCAACAAAAAGGTTTGTTTCAACTACAGCGGTAATTTTTTACATAAATTAATGAATTATTATGAAATATCTGATCGCACAATCTTTACTGAACGGTAAAATACACATTATTAAAATAAAACGACAGATTTTTACCAGATCACCCGAGACGAGAGTTGGTGATGTCGTTACTGCGAAACCAAAACAATGGCGTGCTTTTAAGATGATCGCTTGTGATGGTGCTCTCCGCCTGATAACAAACGTTGCGATTTTCAGTCGCATTGTCGATTGGACCGGTAGCTTAATGCACTTTAAAACAATTTAATTGCCACGGTCCGGCTTACGTTTGGTGATGAGTGTTCGTTCGATTGTTACTCCAATTTTGTATTCATCAGCAAAATCGACAGCGAATGAGCTGGTAGAATCAGTAAAATGGCGCGAAATGGGAGCAGTGACGTTAGACGCGTTTGAGATTTGGTGTTAAATGTCGTACTGTTTCTCGCACTTTTCCTTAACACTGAGTGGACCGACCCGATAGAACGGTCTAAGGTCCCTGCCTTTTGCTAAAGGAAAACTAAAACACAATTAATAAAACAACAACAAAAATAGGTCTAATTGCATTTAAGTCAAGACTTCATTATACGTGGCGACATCTAGTAGTGTCCACTAGCTGCTGTCGTAGTGTTTCACGTGCGTGAAATGGGGCATGGTGGCCTAATGGATATACGACTATTTCATGCGACAAAAGTTCCAGGTTCAGTCCTAACCACAGCAACCCCTGGTGCCTCGTGCTCACAACCATTGCCGGAAGGCAAGAGGAACAGTTTTGCTACATAACTTCGATCGCAAATTTCCAGAATATCTTTTACATGTTACAACCATTGTAGCATGTAAAAGATATTCTGGAAATTTCCGATCGAAGTTACGTAGCAAAACTGTTCCTCTTGCCTTCCGGCGATACGGCTTCGGCTGGGAACGCACCAAAGTTCCAAAATACCTAGGGGAAAAAATAAGCCATGTAATAATAATAATTCTACCCCTTGGTAATTGGCAGAAGACGGTTACAGTAAGACGGTCTACCTACCAGCTATTTTGCTTATTATTTAGGATAGCAGCTCTCCTACAAGTCCCCACTAGAAATTCGGAGTTGAAATCCTCGAGTTGACCAGTTTCCCGGTTGAAGTCCTCGAGTTAACCAGCATTTTATTTTTGCTTTTTTTTTGGACTAAAATGTCTGGTCAGGGTCAGCTGAGCTAACTCTTATGGATTAGGTTGGCGCAGATGACGTAAGAAATTAATTTTAAAAAAGTACTGACATCATTAATACAGTAGGCAAACGAGGACGCTCAGCTTCATGAGAGACAGCAATGCCGCATGAGAAACAGCTCGTGAGTAGCTCCTCTGCAATCCGGAACTTGCAGGATTGGGCCGGGAAAGTGGCAAAAACCTTGTTTGTAACCGGTTTTTACCGCTTTTTGCTGGCTAAAAGTGGTAATTACCATGACTTCCCCATTTCGACATTAGTATAACTTCACTGAATGATGTACAAATATTAACAGTTGCATTAATCATACAGTTCACGTTAAGTGAGAGCAAAAATAATTCAGACCTCCCTGGCCTAGAAGAGTTTATTACTTTCAAAAGAATATAATAATGATAATAATATGGTACTTATGATGTAGTGGGAGTGTGCCACTTAAGGGCAATTACATCCATTTTGACATGCATGTTTGACTTTTGGATCACTTACACAATAACTAAACACAAGACTTGCGGTAAGAATACGTTACTTAACGTCCGATGTAAAAATTTAATTACTGCATCACCAAAACACGACACGGAGGTCGCCATTGTTTTGCTGGAACGCGGAGAAATTAATGCCGACAGACGGATCTCTTTGATTTCGACTCGCAGCCGATTGAGATAGCTGTATTGACTGTGAGGAGCTCAAGCGTCTGACGGCCTTAGGTGGCCAACAGTGTAGTGACCAGCTAAGGCCGTCAAACGCTTGAGCTCCTCACAGTCAATACAGCTATCTCAATCGGCTGCGAGTCGAAATCGAAAAGTGACATCTGTCGGCATTAATTTCTGAGCGTTCCAGCAAAACAATGGCGATCTTCGTGTCGTGTTTTGGTGATGCAGTAATTAAATTGTTACATCGGACGTTAAGTAACGTATTCTTATCGCAATTCTTGTGTTAGTTATTGTGTAAGTGATCCAAAAGTCAAACATGCATGGCAAAATGGATGTAATTGCCCTTTAAGGAAATAAAATCGTAACAGCAATGAGATATAGGATTTCAATCAAATGATGGTTCTTCAACCCAGTCTTCACCTTCTAAATCATTTTCGCCACGCAGCCTGCGATAGCAGTAGACCAACTTTGTGTCTCTTTTTGCACCAAACCGATTTCTTAGTTTCGAATGAATTATTTCATGGTATGTAAATATTCCCTCCATGGATGTAGAACTCCATGGTGCATTGCAAAGCTGACCTATAAATTGCATAAGGTTTTTGGCCACTGATGCATTCTTCAGCCCCTTCAGCAACCCTGATGTAACTGATGTAAACGTATGCATACAAAAAAAAAGTCTGCATTTTTTCCCCATTTTTTGTAAAGTGATAAAAACCATGAAAAAAAAAACGGTTTTTGCCAGGAAGGTAAACACCCTGGTTAAAAACTTTTTTTTTTTATTTACCACTAGCTGGTAAAACCCAGCCAACCTTCGTATACAGGACGACGGAAAAGCCAATGCCTCAAGATGGGTTAAATAAATACGGATGCAAACCTATTTAACGGCCTTGTCAGTATGGCTCAGCAATAGGACCTCGGCCTTTGATTTCAATATGACAATCTAACATATAAGTCCAAAGGGCAACGTAAATAGTTTGGCATCCGTATTTATTTAGCCTTGGTATAATGGAAGCAACCGACGTGTGCGCGATGGGTTAGCCGGGTCAGTAGCGTGCACGTAGTCCGTAAGAGCTGTTTTTACCGTTCTTTATGGCCCTTAGCCTTTTTTACCCTTTTTTTTTTTTGCCCTTTTAGGCATTTTTGAGGCTGTTTTAGACATTTGTGGTCTTTCTCATGAACTGCGACATCAGCAAATATCGGCGCTAATTGGCCATTTTCGTTTTACAAAAAGGGCATTTTGCGAAAAGAACAGGGGCAATGTCCCTTCTTCCCTCGTGCACGCCACCGAGACGGGTTGCCATCCTTAAACGGGCTAGTTTTATTATTATTAATTTTTAGGATTAGCAGCTCTCCTACAAGTCCTCACCAGAATTTCGGCAAACACGACTGTTCGGCGTGTTGTACAAAAAGTGAAGATGGCATAAGTAAATACGAATCTCAAGACCTAAATCTTCCACCCGTCCTCCTTGTACAACCCTCCGCCACCCACCTTCACATCCATGGACTTGCTCCTCATCCCCTCGTTGGTCGTCTTAGGCTAATGTCCCTTCATCTACCTCCTCCCTCCCCCCCCCCCTTCTCCCTATAAAGACGACCGTCTGTGCTGGCCCTCGTTCGAATTAGGCAGCGAGCACAGCCATTATAATCACGGCCGCACCGAACGCTAACGACCAGCGGTCATTTATTATGGATGCGCCCGTCTGCGATCGGCAAATTAAACGTCATCTTGGAGTTCGGACGAATCCATGGGATGACGGCAGATGGCCGCCGGATGGACCCCTGGATGATGTAAGGGACTCGCTCATTTTTTCTCCCCTAAGTCCTCAGTTTCTACCGTTTTTATTTTTATTTGTTTTTTTTTTCCCCTTCCGTTCTTCTGATGGCATCCCTCTTTTTCTCTGCACATGTGTTTAAATATAATTTTATCCAAAAAAAGGTACCATTTTTTTCTTATTGGTAGCGTTTAAAGAGTAACGTTTCTGTTGATCGGGACGGAAAACACGCCGATGTAGGCTAACGTAGGTTCCGATGGTTCCATCTGTAAGGTATGAACCAATCTAATCACCACTTCACTTGTTTATTCCGTCAGACACAACTACACAAACACAGACACAGACGCAGAGAAAAACACAACTACGTATCCTGATGCCAATAATACTTCGGAAGTTAAATGCAAACTTCAGGATTGCTACCGCTAGTAGCAATCTTCTAGTTTTCATTTAACTTTCGAACTATTTCTGTTGATCGGGACGGAAAACGAGCCGATGTAGGATAACATATATGGTTCCGATGGTTCCATTTGCAAGGATTGAACCAATCTAATCACCACTTCACTTGTTTATTCCATCAGTATTTAATACAGACACAACTACATAGACACAGACACAGAGAAAAACAGAACTACGTACCCTGATGCCAATAATACTTCGGACGTTAAATGCAAACTTCATAGGTGCGATTAACTTGGCTAATAGGATTAATCTTGGCGGCCTTTCCCTGGTTGAATGATATCACTACTTTCAAAGGCCGACGCTTTTAGGATACTTGGAAGCTTCTCTTATACCAGTTTTGGTTTTGGGTGGATTATGTCAAGCAGCCAATCAAATTAGCTGTCTTTTTTAAGTTGGAGTTTTTTTTTTAACTGCCGATGTTCTTCGCCATGAACTGATTGAATAAAATATTTTTTTTAAATGGAGGAAAGTTTATTAACGTTTTAGGCCATGCAGTTTTAGGTTGCCAAACAAATCATCCAACTAAGGCCACAAAAATCTAAAACGAAGAAAGAAGAGAAAGCAAAGAAGAACAAGTAAAGCAAGAGAAATTCGGCAGTGCAGAAAATAGGTCGTAATTGCCCAGTGAGGAAGTCGCTGCAAAGAAAGGATAGTTCGGTAAACCAAATCGAAACTGAAACCAGACAAAATATGACACCGAAGCGTTTCTCGTACTCCTTGTCATTTTGCGTGGTGCGCCGTTTATTTTTGTCGACATTGCGTATTTGCGCGTCATTTCGACAACGACGGTTTGAATCTGACAATTTGTCTGTTTATATGAGCAACAGAGACGTTGGGGAGGGGGGAGTGGGGAGGTGGGGGAGGGGGAGGATGAATCGGTATTGCAACGACGTTGGCGTGGATGCCTCGCATGACGTCCGTTAACAGCCACCGTGATTTATTTGCTCTAAATTGTCATGTATGTATGTGTATAACCGTCGTCTTTTCGAGTTCTTCCTTTTTATCGGTTAGGAGCCGTGTGTCTGTGGCGCCGCCTCGTGTGACGAATTATTGTTCCCTCCCCGCCCCCCTCAGTTGGGGGGCCCCGGCCCCCCCCCCCACCCCGCGCCGCAAGAATTAAATTTTCACAGTAGGCAAATTTCGCGATATTCGTTTGTTGTTAGCATATATAGTGTGTGAAAAGATTTGTTTTGTTACACTCACATGACCTTAAAGGGTCATAAGAATTTTACATGTAACATGACGTACGTAGGTAGGTAGCGGGTTTTGGTACAACCCCAACATTTTTTTTTTTTTTTAATAACGTCTTTTCATTGTTTCTGTAGTCAGGGTGACGTTCAAGCACTCATGCTGAAATTCCCTGATTTTTCCAGTTTTTTTCCAGACCAAAAATCATATTATTTATCCCTGATTTTTTTTTTCGGTCTAAGGACGGTGTACAGTAGCAGGACTAAATGCATTTATTTCACATTTCTCTCAAATAGCATTACTTTGCTACATCAAAAATCGCAAAGCCTTAACTGGGTACCAGCTACATGATGTTTACTTTAAAATCTTTCCACCCAATTGAAAATTGATACGACCTTGTTGGTTTTAACTGAAATAAACTGTAATTCTTTACCTAGGAAGACTTTCGGGCAAATGTAGAAATTCCCTGACTTTCGGTATACGTTCGGCAAATTCCCTGTGGTTTCCCTGACTTTTACAGACTTTATAATTTCCCTGAATATTCCAGGTTTTCCCTGTTTTCCATGTAGAACGTCACTCCGATAGTGTTCGTTAAATTGTTCAGAATAGTTGTTGTTGTTGAGGATATCACGAAAATAAATTTATTCGCGAGGAGCGGAATGGTGAAATGAAGCAACTTGCTGTAGTTTAGCCGTGTGCCATGCCAATTGCTTGTTTTATTGTTGCGGAAAGCGTTAATTCAAAGCTATCAAACCATCTCAATGCTATTTCTATAGGAATGGGTGACAGCATTTTGTGGTTTTTGTTTGTAATTGTTGTTTTTACGTATGTGAGCTGAATCCAAACCGGGTTATCTACCCCATTGCAGGCGACGAACCGGACAATTTAGCTGAGGAAATGTAACTACTCAGGGAGTGGGCAATTGAATTCAAGGCAAAGCTTTAACCCAATTCGCCCCTTATTTCACAGCTAGGGGACTGTGCGAAGAGTAATTCATATTAGTCCCTAAACTCAAGTTGCGGCTTGGTTTAGTCCTAGCAGAGTCAAGAAAGAGCAACCTTTTAGTCGTCTCTCCAACACCAACTGGCCCTTCGGTTGTTCAGCCCTCAGCTTATATACTGAGGAGAACAATAGAAGTTGCCTAAGGCATTATGTCACGTGACTGGCTAACAGTGCGATCCGGTCCCAACTGGCTGAACAGTGGGGCCGGCTCACTACCTGGCTGTTGGCGTTCGGCCCACTTCTGCTGGCAAGGGCGCACAAGCAGCTGCAAGTAACAGCAAGGCGCACCACGAGTGTTGGCTCGTATTGCGTCCTGCTGTACGTAAATAGCCGGTTACACCCCCCCCCCCCCCCAAGTTTCTGCTTAGGCAAGGAAAGACCTACCTTGTATTACCTTGTACCTCCTAGTCTTCAGTAAGGTTTTATAAAATTAGTTCAGGTTCATTTATTAAGAATTTAAAACAACATATCACCAATTTTTGACACAGCCCTACTTGGATTTTAAACCAAGCCTCAATAAGCTAAACTTTTTCTTAGAAAATTGATAATTCACAATAACATGTCTAGCAAAGTAAATTTTAAGTCCCTACTTGCACTACGCCAAGCCTCGGTAAGGAATACTCGTAATTTCGCATATTACCAACTTGCCTCCTTGGACTAATCCCAATTCTCAGTCAGCTAAACAAGATTTCATAACAAAGCACTTTTAAATAGCCAAGGTTGCAGTATTTTAACGGCGGTATTAAAAAAAAAAGCAAAATCTGAAGAACACTACATTTAAACGGATTCTTCCCAAAAAGTTCGTAAACGTATGTTAAAAGGTTAATTCAAACAGTTTTTCTCCTCCACTATGAATAAAAACTTTGAAGAATCACACCGTTTTCACCGTAAAAAGGAAGGCTGACATCACCAGATTTTTCCACTAAACGTTTGGTTGAAAAATTTCATCATACTTCACACTGTAGAAACTGCACAGTTCACACTTGAATGGTTTCACCCCAGTATGTAAAGTCTATACCTCACCATTCTCCTCCTCCCGAAACCTCCATGTCTAACAAGCCATCTTGATTCACTAGTAATCTTGATTCATCATTTTCGCACTCGTTAGTAACCTCTAACTCCAGGATTCGGTCCTCGATTTGTCATTTTGGCACTTCCTCTGCAGTCCCCGCAGGTTGTTCCTTGGATGTCGAGGGGGCTGAAGCATCGGTTTTGTCCTCGGTGGGTGCTGCAGGACTCGTAACCAAAGAAACTCCCCACGGGTGCTTCATTGGAGTAGAAAAGTCATTCATAAATTGGTGGCGAATTATAGATGACGTTGCATGGCCTTCACTACCAAGCTTCAGATTGTACTGGCGCAGCTGCAGCTCTTTCTGCCAGTTCTCCCTGGATTTAGTATACTCGTCGACTTGGAAAGGAAACATTTTCTGCCACGGTCCCCCGTCCAGACCTGTGCTGCTACGTGTTGGGTACGGAGAGTTGCAGTTTGGGTGGATTTGTCGGCCATCCTCGGCCTCTTGGCGTGGCGGCTACCCCTATCTTTGGAATGGTCTTTTTCATTTCTCCTTCCGGTTGGCCTAAGAGGTCGGGGCATTGGCACCAGGAGCGGTGGTAGCCTTGTTTCCCCTTGCCTCTGAAATGGATTTCATTGCTGGCTTTGCATCTCTGGACCTGATCTTGCTTCTCATTGTAGTTCGTCTGGTATGTCTGTGTTGGCCTTGAGTAGAAGTTCCTCGTTTTGCCTCTTCTTTTTTTTTTTATCTTCCTCAGTATGACTGGTCCGTATCAGTATGCCTGAGCTTTGCGGTTTCGTCCTTTAGTCTCAAAGATAATGGGACTCCCGCTCATGGAATCTGATATTTAAGTCCAAAACGCAACGGAAATATATTTGTATCCGTATCAATGTTGGCTCGCAATGTTGGCTCTACTGTGTACCTTCGTTTAATGGGAGTTTCCTTCTTGCCCTATAGCAGCCACGCGCAGTGTTCAGGCCGCGCATGTTGCCGTCGTACCGCTTCGCGGGAGAACTACAACGAAACAGCCCACTTCTTTACACAACTGAGCGTTACGCGAGCGATAAGAAAACATCAATAAAACGAGGGTCACGTGACAGCATGAACGCCAAAATTGTGTCGTCATAAACGAAAGTACGTCACGAAAGTACATTCAAACTCTAAGCGCGTCAATCGTTAAACATGCGTAGTAGGATGCCCGAAACACACTTCTCAATTTTCAACAGGAGCTCTCTTAGACGCCGCACGTTAAAATGGATTTTTTTTTATTTAAAGTTTTTTTTGCGGCTGCGAGTCTTCCTGTAGTGGTTAAATGCGACGATCAAATGTTATTATTTCATTGAGTTACGTCGTGTAAGGAAGCAGCGAAGTTTTAATTTACCTTTTTTTGTAATGTCCGCCCGACTATTCTACCGAAAAGGCGACGTACGGACGGACGGACAAAGTCGTTGTTATAGTCGTCCCTACCGTTTCGGCCGTACAGAAGACTAAAATGGTTCAGAAATCCGTTGAGGTAATTTTTCACTCCCACTGCGTGAGAATATAGGATTGTTTTCCAGAGCCCAGTTTCCTCTTCCTGAGAGCAAGCACTTCCCTGAAGAGCCCGAACGAACACTGGGACAACCAACGACAGTGGTAAAGCTTCGTCGGTCGGCGAAACGGCGTTAAGATTCTTAAGAATGACATCAATATTGCGACCGATTAAGCCACGGACATCTATCTCAAGCATGCGAGGAAAAGAAGACCAAACTGCAAAGCCGAAACCTCGTATAGCGCGCCGACTCCTAGCGCTCGCGCATGCATGCATGTTTGCGCCGAAGCGGGTATTAAAATTTTATTAGAAAAACTTTTTCTTCTTTTAAATAAAATAGTATTACACACAGACACAGAGAGAGAGAGACACACACACACACACACACACACACACAGTCACCAAACTGAGCGCGTTGAGCATCTTATTTATTTCATAACTTTAACATTGGCTTTATACCCTTGCCTAACTGCTGGGATGGCTGAAGCTGATGCCTTGGCGTAGGAGCCGCGGTGATTTGAATACACAGGCACTGTTCAATAATTTAGGAACTGCATGGCATGGAGGGAAAAGTGATATATTTATACGTTACTACAAAAGCGCTTTGTTTCCGCATGAGGCGACACACACACACAAACTAGGCATGCGCGAATTTTGCAAGTTAATATACGGCCATAGCATTTTAGATTACGATTTATGCATTTTCGTGTCCGTGCGCGTTACAGAGGGGCTATCATAAGAGTAGCCCATCAGCTTGCGAATTACCGCGTAAATTCGAAACTTGTTTTCCAAAAAAGAAGAGTTTACACCTTTCGAGTGTTTATCGTAAGGAGGGGGAAGGGGGGGGGGAAACAACAGAAGTAAAGTTGGGAGAATAAGAGGGGTGGGGTTGTAGAGAAAGTGTGGACGATTATGCGTTGATGCGTGGGCGTGGAGGAAGTGGGGGAGATGGTGGTGGGGGAGGGGGGTTCTTGCCTCCTCTGGGGATTTGTCAATGTCACAAACAAAGAGTTGACATTGTCACAGCAGCAAGTGATAACCACCTCACCCAGAAAAGTACATTTACAGAAAGTGACCGTTTTATGTCATGTGGCCTTCATCCTCCTCCGGAAGCGTTGAATTGGCCAGAATATTTGGTTGAATTCACACCGCTGCAAAGTAAACAAATGCGGAATTTTTGAAAAGCGCGGAGATTCGACGGGGGTAGGGGGGGTGTCGAGGACGTGTACAGATTTCCTGGTTAAAAGTTTAGGACGTATAAATGTTTTGCATAATGCGTTTTCGGAGTTAGGAAAATGAAAGTGTGTACTCGAAGCAACATCGGTGAATAAAGACGGGGAAGCCAAAGGCTCACAAGTAATAACTAAATACAGATGCAAACCTATTTACGTTGCCTTTTGGACTTATATGTCAGTCTGCCTGAGCGGGGAATCGAACCCAGGACCTTTGAAATCAAAGGCCAAGATCCTACCGCTGAGACAGACTGACACGGCCTGTTTTTACAGTAAACTTTGTTTTATTTTTAGAGTGCAGTTAAAAATTATTAAAGCTTACAGTCTACTTTTATTTCTCACGCAGCTGGCAGTAAACATTTTAGTCTGTGTCGTTAATGGATTAAAACCAGGCACAAGCATTAAATTAATTTGTGGGCACCAGTCCTATTAAATTAGAATCCTGTATCATTACCTATGCTTTATGTAGTTAATGGT
>JAHWFP010028472.1:0-17867 GCA_023313725.1 Lithobius niger
AGTCTCCGGCACGGACTCCTACATCCCGAGTGTCTGGGGACACTCCACTACTTCACCCATTCCTCACACGGTGACGTTTGCATAGGTCGCGCGCTTTTCAATGGTTCTCTCTGCAGCCAGTAACGGTTTTCGCCACGGACGCTCTTCGAACCTTGTCATGGCTACCCCATCCGAAGATCTCCCGATCGATCCAAACCAAGATTCAGTCTGTAGGGACTGTCAAGAGACTTCTGCACCAGTGGAGGGCCACGTCGGTCTCTACCCTGATCTAGTTCAGTGTTCATGCCTGGAATTTGCTGGCTCCAAATCCCACCTGAACCCACATCCTTGTTGCCAGTTTCACTGGTCCTGTGACTGGTTTACTCGAAAGTTTAGTGTGTGTGACCGACTAACTAAGGACGAATGGACACTCATTCTTCAGCGCCATACGAAAAATCGTATCCAGAATCTTAAACGTGATCAACATCGATCCTCCCGCATCTCGGACTCGCCTGTCCCCGCTAAGTCTTCAAAGAAGGTCTCCTTTGCTCCTTCTGTGGAATCAACTTCGGCTTCTCCGCCGAAACTTCATGCCAAGGTGACTCCGCACCTCCTGACTAAGAACAAGCCTCGCCCCTCGTCTTGCGAAATTCTGCCAGACTCAATACTGTTACCGCCTATGCTACCCTTACGCGGAGTCCGCGACTCCCATCGTTGACTAAACGTCAAGTTTCCCTTCTACGCTGTCTGCAACTTTCCCCGGACGACGAGGCTCATTTCCAGATAAACCTGGCTTCGCTGGACTCTGAGTTCCGCACGTTCCAGCAGGAACTGGACTCTCTACGAGCTACAAATTCAACTCTCCGATCATCATCAGCGACCCTAGTCACCCTTCAGCGAACAAGCGACCATCAGGTGGACACCATCTGTTTCCTCCGGACTGCAAATACTACCTTTGCCTCTGATCTCAACAAACTCCAGGACGAGGCTTCAACCCTACGCTTCTGGAACATTCTTTTGAAAAGGAAACTTCAGCGAGTTGTAAAACAGTCCCCCGCTATCTCCCTCTCCCGCTTGGAAGGAAGATTATTACGCACGATCTCGGACTCGGCATCTGCGCGGACACCGATCATCACCTGCGCCAACCCAATTGAGTTTCTGCAACAGATTGTTCCTCCCTTCAACTGCGCGTAACACTACTGACGACTCAAGTTCGTCTAGCGAATCTCATGTCCCCCGTGCATGAAACTTCTTCCCGACTCCCTCCTTCAACCTCGGACACCGTTGGGGAGGTGGAATCCTCCATGCTTCTTACCGCCCAGTCTGCAGTCGCTTCGTGGTCATCAGCATCTTCTTCCACCGGACTTCAACAGCTCTCATCATACACAGTTTGGCAATATGACGATGCTCCCTCCCTTCTGCCGGTGTTTCCTGGGCTAATCCAATGCTCATCTACAACCCTGCCCGGACTGCCGTAACAGGGCTAAAGGTATGGCACTCGGTTTCCGAGTCCTGCCTTAAAGCCTCTATTCGCCAAACCTTGTCAACCGGGAGTCCCTTCGTCTTATCCCTTTACGAATAATATTTCAATACTCTGACATATACGTTTAAAGGGACACCCGGCCTGCCTTATAACAGCCATGCGCTGATCACCAACCGCGTATACAGCATCGCAAAGGTTAACTGAGATAGTAGCTGCATTCCTCGCAGCGAAGAATGCAGCTACTGTCTCAATTGGCATTGCGCATAATAGATGGACCAGCATGAACGCATTAATCGTGTCGTTATAAACCGGAATGATTATCGTATTTTAACATCACAATTTATAATTTTCTAGGCTAGTCTCTTATAATTTTGCTTTGGCGATCTATTGGAATAATTAATTTTAATTTTTGCCGCATTAGTCTTTTAGATTTTTGATCTCATGGTAATTATTAGAAAATTAGTACATGCACCCACAGAGATGAAACGTCATGGTTATTGTAAGCGTGCAAATGATCGTATACTGCGGGACGAAGTAAATATAGTTAATTATTATTCAACAGAAAATCTCTTAGATGCCACATTTTAAAACGGATTTTTACCAAGGGATTGACTAACGGTACGGAAACAGACCTTTGGGGCCCAGTGCGGTAACTAAGGGGAACTCAAGGGACTCACTGAGTCCCCTGACAAAATAAAGTGGGGCAAAAATGCTATAAAAAGTAGTGGGTGGGGGCAACAGATTACTCTTTTTGGGGCAACAAATTAACAGTGAAAGCTGACAAGAGATTTCATAGTTATTTCATATTTAAAATCGCTTTCTGCTACATTACAAAGCAAACAAATCCAGTAGAACCCAAAAAATAGGAAAACCTGATGACTTATCAGTCCGGAATGGACGCACGGAGATGCTGCCCTAACCCTCCCCTCACTTGCTCCCCTTGTCAACAACACCTTCTCTTCCCTCTCCGACTGTCTTTGTCAGTAATTCGTCAACTTTAAAACTGAACAGTTGGCATTCTGGCTAGCAACGGACAAGAAACTTGTACAAGCAAGAGTGGTTCCAGCCATCGAGCAAATAGAGGGACTGGGTAAAGAAGCTGGATTATGAAACGCTTTTAAAATGTTCCGTGGGTCAACGTCTGAGTATGATCTAAGGTAGATAAATCATGAAACTGCAAGAGATACTAAAATGTTTTTACTTTTTAGGTAAGTAGTAGTTTTTAAATATGCTCGTCGGCTGTGTCAGTATGGCGCAGCGGTAGGGCCTCGGCCCTTGGTTTCAAAGGTCGTGGGTTCGATTCCTCGCTCAGGCAGTCTCGCATGTCATTCCAAAAGACAATTTAAATAGGTTTGCATCTGTATTTATTTTGTGTGTGCCTATACATAGTGTGTGCATAATCTATACATAAATGTATTTTGAAACGAGCATGAGCCTTGCATATGCGCCAAGCATGCATAAAAACTGCCATGATCTTATATGTAGCAATATTTTTTAAACTTTGGTAAGATATTCAATCAGTTTTGTCGTTTCGATTCAGTTTTGAATACCATATTGTGCAGGGCCGGTCCAAGAAATTATTTTAGGGGTGCAGCTGGTCATTTTAAGGGTTCCCCAAATACTCCTATGTATTCATGCTACACGTAAATTGTGTTACGTAAGATGGGGGGGGGGGGGGTTGAGGCTTAAATATATGGCTACTGGCCGCTATTGTTAAGTGTGTGGAATTTTCTTTTTAAGTTTAGCTGAATATAAAATGAAACTGAGATAGTAGCTGCATGGGTTTCGTAACTTAGAAAGTGATCACGACTAAAGAACGAAAGAGCAGCTTTTGCAACTGACCTCCACTAAGGGGTGCTGGTTCAGTGGTCAGGTACGCGAGTTCCCAATCCCCCCGGCAACGCTACTGCTTTTGGTTACTGGGACACCAAGGAACATTTTCCATATACGTAAAGAAATCCCTGACTTTTTTATTGAATTAGCTTAACCATAAACTGCTTATTTGTAACCAATGTACACGCAAGTGTTAGCAGACATTCAATGCTTTTGGCTACGTATTAGTTTACATATTAGTTTGAAATACTCATTAAGAATTGAAAACTTAACAAATATTAACAGTTAAAACATCAACTTTTAAACTGCAGTTGAACTTAGTTTTTACAAAACCTGCCATGCTGAAGAACGACTAAGAAAACTGCCCAAATTTAATTGACAATAAGTTGCAAACATGTTCTCAGGAAGCCAGAAATAGCCTCTAAAATAGTGTAAAATGCTTCAGCTTCCGGGGCCCGGACCCCAGGGGGGGGGGGGGGGGGGGGACCCCCCACCCCCCCCCCCACAAAAGTGGGGGGCGCCCCCCCAACAAAACGACACACACAGAGGGGGGTGGGGGGGGGGGGGGGGGGGGGGGGGGGGCCCCGGCAACATCAGTACAGGTTGAGTCCCCTATGCTTGCCACTTAGTTACGGCACTGTTGGGGCCACACTTGATGTGGTGGATCGAGAAAAATGGCGCTTGGAAGAATGTCCTTTTAACGCGCTGCGGAAAAAAGGGTCGGTTCTAGCTAGCAGGTGCTGTCGTTTTTTAGGCTGGCTTCAGATGGGAACTTGAAAAGGTATTCTGCTACATATGAGACAAAATAAAAACAAGAATACAAGTTGATTCCCTGAATTTTTTTGAATTTGTACTGTGTTTTTCCATAGTTTTCCTAAACTTTCCAATATCCAAAACCCTGAATTTTCCAACTTTCCAGGTTGGTGGTCGCTCTGTAACATTACACTCGGAACTTGGTTGTTACTATTGCCTTGGACTGATTGTGTAATTTTGTTACGATTATGATTGTTATGGTAAATTGTCGCGTAAACCCTACTTGACTGGCAGTGAAGCGGATCAAAACAGGAAGTTGATTGAAGCAGCCATACCATTGATGATGACCTTTGAAAGAAGGCACTTCTTTTAATGAATGTTATTTACATTCAATTTCATCTTCCTTTTCCGACTGGGAATCTAATTATACCTTCCGAGTGTTGTTATGATATCTAATGCTTGTAAGACCACGCCGTTAAGAATATTATTTCGTAGGCTGCACTTCATTCTGATATTAGATTCGTGTAGGGCGTAAGTAGTCAGGACATACCAGTCCGATGTAAACATTATTTCATGCTTTCTACACTCCACATCCGCGTTGCTGACGCAGGAAAAATTTAAAATACGTATTTCGATCGATGCCAAAATTCGCATGTGCCCCGTAGCAGAAGGACGGCCCTGCAGGCACGCACGGTGGTAGGAAAACAGAATGGCGGTGAGCCACTGAAACTGTAACCTATGTTGAATGTTTGAGAAAGGGCATAAGATTCTCAGATGCTAATGAACGACGGAACCAATACACTGTGGACTGGTTTACAGTATGTTTACTCGGAGCATTCCAAATACGGACCACCCTAGCTGAGAAAAAGTATTATGGTTAGAAACCTGCCTAACAAGTTTCCATTGGTGTCCCCCGAGTACAAATATGTCCCGGAGCCAAATCAAAAAATGATAGGCTCACACCAGTAAGACCATGCAAAATTTTGAATGTCAAAATAAGATCAAACTTTATAGTAGTTCAAGATCAACTCTAGAACTCTTAGTATGAGATCAACTCAAGTAGTTCCTTCATGGCCCGTCCGACTGAGACGTTACGAGCAACTTAAATCCCGAAACCCAGGAAGACGCTTTGTAAATTTGCGCTGAACTGCCTCAAGTAGGTCAATATCGCCTACCAGGTGCGGTGACCACACAAGGGTCGCACAATAAAAAGGCCCAAACTTTGGTGTGCCAGTGCCTTGACGTAAAGCATTTATTTACAATAGCTGCCCAACGATAGGCCTGACCTGAAATTTTAAGGCAGTGGAGTGAAGACTTCAGGTTCTGTGAAAACCACACACCAAGGTCTATAACTTCCAAAACTGAAGGCAACGTAGACTGTTCCAGACGATAATTAACATAAGCATTCCGATAACCTACATGGAAAGTGAAACATTTGTTGGTCGAGATTAGGAGCTGCCATCTACGGGACCACTCATCCACATTCTGGGACTCCGGAACAAGGTTGGCAGGTTAATCCAACAATTCGCCAAGTTAATCGCACCGACGGTCCGACTAATAGTTCGAAAGTTAAATGAACACTAGAACATTGCTACTCGCTGTAGCAATCTTCCTCAAGTTTTCATTTAACGTCCAAAGTATTACTCGGTGTGATTAACTTGAACTTGGTCCCTTCAATTTTGTTTTTGGGTGGATATTACAACTTTCATGCGACTGTGAATGCATACAAAAGGTCACACCATCTTATCTTCATCTCTACTCTTTTTTCTGGAGGAATTTCATGTCTATCAATTTTCACATTGATAAAAGCACATTTGCCATTGTTGGCGAAATAAAGTTCTTTCAACGCTCGTTAAACCCTTTGTTCATTCAACGAGCTTGTTAAACGCACATTACAGTGGTAATTTGAATTCGTTAGTGTAGCAAAAAAAAAATTGTATTACAGATTTGTTATAAACTATCTTTCTGAAGCCCCACGCCCGACTTATTCATTCCTACCGTGCGCCAACGACTGGTCTTAAAGTGGCACTATCAACGATTGAAAGCAGACGAATTCTGACAACCTCTAGCACTGTGTAGTACCATCTAGCGTTTGCTTGCACCAAGTGAAGGAATGCATAACGGCATTTCTTTTAACGAAACAAACAAGCCACGACATCCTTAATTATTGAGTGAAAATTTGGTTCATCCTCGTGCACCTGCGAGCAAGCTATAAAGGTTAACAATATTAATGTCGCTAGATGGCGCCACGGTATTTTCGTTCGCATTTCAATCGGTGATAGTGCCCAGGGACGACGCTAGAATCACTTTATTGGGGAGGCGGCAGTGGGGCAGCAATTTTAGCCAGGGGGGCAAACCGAAAAATTCACCTTTAGCCCCCCCCCCCAAAAAAAAAAAATTCAAAATAACATTCTTGTAATTCTTTCTCACACCGAATGTTCTTAACTATTTCATACCCTATTTTTTGGGAACATTTTTAAATCCAGCTGTAAAAAAAATGATCTATCAACTCTCACAGTAACAACTGGGCTCTATTGATGTAACCTCAAGTCCTTCTTGTCACTTTGAAAGAAAGTAACGTAGTTTTCTTAATAAATAACCAGAATTTTCTTCGTTTTTACGTTTTATTTTGAACTGATGAGTGGGGGGGCGGCAGGGGGGGCGGCCAAAAATGTGGTGGGGCGAGCGCCCCCCCTCGCCCCCCCTTAGCGTCGTCCCTGATAGTGCCACTTTAAATCCGGATCTAAATACCGTCCTCAGTGTACCCTTGGGAATGGGATCCCCAATGCCCCCTTCCCCCGTCCCCACAGAATAATAACTCAAACTTTAAATCATTTTAGCTGGCCACTGAAGTTTTAACCACTTCTCCATCTTTCTTCTTTTTAGTCAGAACTGAGATGGTGTCTATAATAATAATAATAATAATAATAATAATGTTTAATGTTGTTTAATCAGCAATGAGTATACAGCAAGTGTACATTCAAAAAAGCACGAAGCTAAAAGCTTGTAGGTGCACTGACAATTAACTAAGAACATATACAACAGATAAATAAATATTGTTACAAGAATCAATACATTACTAAAATTATTTACAGTCTTGTAACGTGGTATTCAGAGATGTAAGAAGTTTAAAATTTTTTACATGATTGTAGTCCCTGGGTATCAAACAGCCATTGTTTAATCTTTTTTTTTAATATTTCTAACTGTAATGGTTTTTCTAAGATCCTCAGGGACTTCGTTGAGGATTGTTGGCACGACAAACGCAGAGCATCTTCTACCGTATGAGTTGCGCCATAAGGGCGTTTTTAGCCAAGCCTTATTATTTCTTGATGGTCGTGCGATACTTGTTTGATAGGTTAGATCGAAGTAGTTATTATAGATAATATTAAATTTATAAAATGAATGAAAAGTGAATAGTTTATTTTCGTTAAAGATATTTTTAGTAGATTTTCGCTCCTTTTTGCCAAAAAGGGCTTTGGCGGCTTTATTTAAAGTTTTTTGCAGTCTGCCGATGTAACCAATGGATGTAGAGCCAAAAATTGTGCAAGCATACCTAACGTTTGAGAGGACCCATGCTTCGTAGAGTAATTTTTTTATTCGACTGTCAAATAGTAAAATAGTCAAATAGTAAAATAGTCAAATAATAATAATAATAATAATAATAATAATAATATACAATTTAACCATCATAGAGAAGATGGTAGGAATATGGAAGGGCAATAAGCCAACTTACATCGCTCCAACATAATTTAAATTTAATATTGTTGCTGCAAGAATTGTATGTAAAAGAGGGACACTTTGCCAAGGGTTTGGGTTTCCACTGACACTGCACAAACCGCAACATCAGGACGCGAGTTCCAAGTGCAAACACTCTCATCGCGAAAAAAAAATCCGTCTACATTCAAGTCTCGATGGCTGGACTCGCAGCTTGAATGGATGCCCACGAGTTGAAATGTACGGTAAGAACCGAACGCAAAAAAAAGGCAAGTAAATCGAAAAAAGTCCGTGAACAATCTTATAGGTAAGTATTAAGCCTGATTTCAGCCTCTGAAGCTCAAGTGGCTCTAGACCAGCAGCGGTTCCTAACCTTTTCTACAGTATTCCTCCCTATTGAGACTAGCATACAAAGGCGCCCTCCCCCCTCCACCCCCTTTGCTACAGGGTCAGATTGGGAGGGGTCGAGGCTTGGTGATGGACCTCAATACTCCTCGGGGGGGGGGGGGGACCATAAGCTTCTCCTGCGTAGTCCAGCTACCGTATTTTTAGAAATGTGCTTGAATTTGAACATTTTCCTGAAACTTAGGTATGCAATTTTCATAGGAATCCCTTTCAAATTTTTCAAAAATATTTTTTGTTTTAACAAAGGCCTCATGAAGTGGGAGCAGCTACCGTATTTTTAAGAAATAGGCGTGAATTTGAAATGTTTCCTGCAACTTATTATTTTTTTTAAAGTTCTGATGGGGCCTTCCCATTGATCTCAGTGTTCCCGAGCGGCCCAATGCGACACTGCATTGCTGTGTAATTTTTTTTTTTTAAACAAACTGAATGATACTGGTTAAGTCTTGATAATCTTACGATAAATACAATAATGTAATTAAAAAAAAAATGGTTGATACCAGGTATAGGTCTGTCACTGGCGTGATCTTTGCGATGCATCATTAAAACAAAAAGTTCACCATTGATCTGGTAGCGTCTCGCGCCTCCCCTGCAGTTGCTCCCCCCCCCCCCCGGGAAGCCCGCTTCCCCGGTTGGGAAACGTGGCGCTAGACCCACCCTCCGCAGACGATCTGCCTGCCAACACACTACAGCTCTTTTCCTATTCACTTCAAGTTTTCCACACGCATTTAATTACAGCCTATTTGTTCACTGAAGTTCGTAAATCAATATGATTTGACAAGGGGTGTACGAGGCTTATGCTAAAACTAGCAGTAATAGTAAGCACAAATCAATCAACTTTGAAACAAATGACCTTGGTACCGTGCACCACGCTCTGGAAGTCGGCGTCTACGAAATAAATGCGTTTTTTCCATCGTATCAGGCTGCCAATTTCGAGGCCTACCGTCGTTTAAAGTTGTCCGCTTTTAGCCGAAATACGGATATTTTTTTCTTTAGCTGATACTGAGACTGATGCTGATATTGATTCTCTTTTTAGCTGAAATACTGAGTTTTCTTTAGCTCTACAACGAAATCGAAAAGTCACTACTTGTAAGCCACCAGCAATGCTACCTTCCACGCGACCAGACACAGTTTGCAAGGTCGCAATCATTAGCGTCGTGCTACACAACAATGACTTCATCGGCACAATCAATTGTTTGTTCCACTTAGAGCTTCAGCGCCTCTTTTTGATTGCACCTTTTAGCTGATATGTTTAGCCGCAGCGAGCGAAATTAAACAAAAAATGACCATCGTTTTCGTGAACAGCGACCTTGATTTACCCTAATTTACAGATTTTGCAGATAATTGGCAGATAAAAACACGTAAAATCTGAAAATTATGGTAAATCAAGGTCGCTGTTCACGAAAATGATGGTTATTTTGTTTTCCAAATTTCATGCCTCACACACGCCAAACCACGCCAGAAACATCAGAAACTGCAACCAAAATCTTGTCCAGCCAGAAATAATTTCCGTTTACTAATGTTCTAGTCGAAATCAGGTTTTCTTGTTGCGCTCTCATTTCACAGCATGGTGGCGGCGTCACTATGGCTATGAGTAGCGTTTTAACATATTTTAATAATTCGTATTGAAAATAAATAAGAGTTTTGTGCACGTTTTCGTTATGATTTCTTGAACCGTAACGACCAAAAGGATCGGTAGGTCGGTGAATTAAGTCGATAGCGGAAAAAGTAGTTCTTCCGAATAATTAACCATCCCTATTGGCTTTTACATAACTTAAAGCAACATCTGGCCTGCCTTATAACCTTCCACCTACCTTATAACAGCCATGCACGCGCCAATCGCATCCGCGCATTCACCATAGCCAAGGTCAACTGAGACAGCAGCTTCGTTCCTCGCAGCGAACAATGCAGTTACTGTCTTAGTTGGCATTGCGCCTAATAGACAAGCCCGCCAGCATGAACGCATTAATTGTGTCGTCAAAAACCGCAATGATTCTTGTAGTTTAAAATCACAATTTATAATTTTCTAGACTAGTGTCTTATAATTTTGCTTCGGCGATCTATTGGAATAATTAATTTTAGTATTTACTGCATTAGTCTTTTAGATTTTTAGCAAACAATTAAAATTAGTACTGCGCATGCACTGATAAAACTTCAAGGTCATTGTAGGCGCGCAAAGGACACGTAGGTTCTGGAAGAACGTAAATAAAATTTTTCAAAATTCAACAGAAAATCTAGACGCCACATTTTAAAACGCTTTTTTTTAGCAAAGGAAAGACTAACGGTAAGTAAATAGACCTTTGGGGCCGTGCTTAATGTGGTGGATCTAGAAAAATGGCGCTGAGAGGTATATCCCTTTAAAACTGCCCAACAACACCCTTGGCAACGCATGGGTGATTGGTGAGCATAAGTTCTTAAAACACTTCAAGAAACACCCAGCCTACCTTATAACAACCACGTGCAGATCGCCATCCGCACATTTACCAGCGCCAAGGTCGGATGGGGTGGTAGCTGCGTTCCTCGCAGTGAGGAACATAGCTGCAGTCTCGGTTGGCTTTGGGAATAGTACACGAAACAGTATCAAGTTAAAGATTGTGTCGTCACAAACCGGAATGATTCTTGTACTTTAACATCACAATTTATAATTTTCTAGGCTAGTATCATTTAATTTTGCTTCGGTGATCTATTGGAGTAAGTAATTTTAATTTTTACCGCATTAGTCTTTCAGATTTTTGATCTCATGGTAATTTTCAGAAAATTAGTACATGCACACAGAGATGAACTGTCATGATTATTATAAGCGTGCAAAGGATCCCGCAGTATATATAAGCGTCCCGCAGTATATGAAGTTAACAATTATTTAACAGAAAATATCCTAAACTCCACATTTTAAAACGGATTTTTAACAAGGGGTTGACTAACGGTAAGGAAATAAACCTTTGGGGCCGTATTTGACGTGGTGGATCGAGAAAAATGGCGCTGGGACTAAGTCTTGTGATACTGGCCTCCAATTTGCTCATTGATGAAATAGCCACGCGAGTACCTTCTGAAGTAATTGATGGGTGACGTCAATTTTACTGGAATCTGTCCCTGAGCTATACAAGTGAGTTTATAAAAGTGGTCAGTGACGCATTACTTTATGTTCTATATTGACAGGACAGAAAAACCCTAATGATTTCTGCCCAGTTCTCCACACGAAAGTGCTTTGCTGTGCCACTTGTATGATTTTTGCCCAGGGCTCCATAGGAAAACGCTTTTCTGCTCCACCAATATGATTTCTGCCCAGTGTTCCACAGGAAAGTGCTTTTCTGCTCCACCAATATGATTTCTGCCCAGTGCTCCATAGGAAAGTGCTTTTCTGCTCCACCAATATGATTTCTGCCCAGTGTTCCACAGGAAAGTGCTTTGCTTCTCCACCCACATGATTTCAGCCCAGTGCTCTACCTCAAATTTCGGCCGGTCACCATCCCTACAATATTTAAGGTAAGAATTTTATCTTCGAACTCATGAATTTCCTGCACCACATCTCCTTTCTCATGAAACTTCAACCAAAATTGGAACAAAATTGCGAACGTTATCGTTTCCCAAACAAACAAACACAATCTAAATTCAGTCTAATGTTAAGTCTCGCTTCGCTCGCTCGGCCAAAAATAAGACAAAATGTGATTACAGGACGGAGCCAGACGGGATTGGTTAATGTTATGCTGGGCCAAGTAAGGGCGCGTTTATGCAAGGACAATTTTCTCGCTTACTAGCTTTTACTTGGTCGCTGGCTGCTTCTCGCCTTTGTCGGAGAATGCGGCTTTCAAGTTGTCTATATACGTAGTAACCATGGCAACAACGTGGATGCAAATTTTCTCCTCGTGCCTCGCGACACAACGTACGATGCTTGCAACATGACAGCGTAGGATTTATGACAACGAGAAAACAATTTTTACTGCAGTACACGGCGACGGACAGATTCCTGAATGCCGGAATTTGAAGATTTGTCTTCGAATCGATAACTCCGAAATGGACGCCATGTTGGATTTTGAATTCTCGCTGCGAGTAGCTATTTATTCTACCGTCGTTTGATCACTGCTAGAAGATGTTTTTTTCAGCGAGAAATGACTGTTGCACTATGTTCTTTGTTAGCGTTGTTATTTATAATACATTTAAAGTGGCACTATCACCGATTGAAATGCGAACGAAAATACCGTGGCGCCATCTAGCGACATTGATATTGTTAACCTTTATAACTTGCTCGCAGGTGCACGAGGATGAACCAAATTTTCACTCAATAATTAAGGATGTCGTGGCTTGTTTGTTTCGTTAAAAGAAATGCCGTCATGCATTCCTTCGCTTGGTGCAAGCAAACGCTAGATGGTACCACACAGCGCTGGATGTTGTCAGAATTCGTCTGCTCTCAATCGGTGATAGTGCCACTTTAACTTGTTGTCTATTACCGCAATCATTTTATAAAAACGGGAAATTAATCGTAAATAAATAACGGTTGCCTAGCAAATAGCTTTCGGCGAGCGAGTAGGTCTCGTTGCATAAACGAGCCCTTACACATTGTGTAAGGAAATGCTGAGCATTGCTGAGCGGTTGGGAGGGAGGGGGCTTCATCCTTTGATTTCGAAGTTCGAGGGTTCACTTTCTCCGCACTTGAGCAGTGTGTTATTTTAAAATCCATTGGCGATGCAAATAGATTTGCGTATGTTTTTATGTAGGATGAAAATAAACGGAAATGAAACCCTATTTTTCGGTTTTTCGACTTTGGTTTTTGCAAAATATTCACAGTCTATAATGACACAACACCAAAAGTTCCCAGTTTCATGTAACAAGCAAATTTTCGAAAGCTGATGTTATTTTCTTCTTCAGGCTTTGGCCACCAGAATTCTCCTCACGCACTTTCCATCATTCTAACAATTCCGTTAGAGTGACGGAATGTGCGTGAGGAGAATTCTGGTGGCCCAAGCCTGAAGAAGAAGACAAGGAACAGCTATCGAAAATTTGCTAGTTAGATGAGACTAGGAACTTTCGGTGTTGCGTGGTAATAGACTGTGAGTATAAAATAAGTGGTGTCCGGAGTTTTATTTTATTTTTTTTTTCATTTTCAATTTTGTATGTGATGTAAATAACTTTATCAAGTCGTATTCTTCTCAACGACAAGCAGCCTAATTCAAATTGGTTTGGACGGGTCTGGTTGACACGTGGACACGCATTCAAACCACGTATTTGTCTCGAGCAAGCAAAAGCGCCCAAGGACAAAAAACGTCTCCATGGATGAAGCAACTGTTCACGAACAAAAGCACTTATTATTACTATTATTATGCAGAAATTACTCCTACGCTTAAAGAGCCATAAATTGTTTTGGCTTTGGAATAATTAGTTTCACGCCCCAAAGCAACACGAAAACAAGACACGCTTCGGTTCAAATTGGCTTCTCGAGTACACTTGCAAGGTTATCTCTCCCTTGCGCACACGGAAAGTGTCTTTTTGTAGGTCTGCCAAGTTCGCGTAAGGGCGCGTTTAAGCCACGAGACCTTCTCGCGCACCGAACGCTATTTGCTAGTCATCCGTTATTTATTGACAATTAGTTGCCAATTTCTACTAAATGAATGCGGTAATACATAACAAATTAAATGTGCGAAGTGCAACAGTATTTTAAACATTGCTGCAACATTAGTGTCACTTCACGCTATTTCCAAAATTTGCTATTCTCGTGGAAAGAACAGCTTCTGGTGAACAGACGACGGTAGAATAAAATAGCTGCTCGCAGCGGGAATTCAAAATCCAACATGGCGTGCATTGTGGGGTTTTCGAATCGAAAACAAACCGTCGAATGCTGGCATTCAGAAATCCGTCCACCGTCTTGTGCTGCAGTAGAAATTATTTTCTTGTTTTCATAAATCGACACTGTCTTGCCGTATGCTTCGTACGTCGTGTCGCAAGGCACGAGGAGAAGATCTGCATCTGCCTCGTTGCCAAGGTTACTACGTATAGACAACTCGAACGGCGTATGCTCCGGTAAAGGCGAGAAGCAGCCAGGAGATTTATTATTAATCAAGTAAAAGCTAGTGAGCCAGTGAGGGCATTGTCGTTGCGTAAACCCACCTAATACCTCAAAACTTCATCCTGCCTTATCAAGGAACACGCTAGTGGTCTGCCCGCCAAGTTCAATAATTGTCACACTTCATTGTAAGAAAGTCATTATTTAACTTCTGCATTGTTGTTGCATGGCCACTAGCTTTGGTACTTTATCAGAAACCAGAGTTGAGCGTATTTCACGATGATGAGGATAAATACCTATGCGGCGAAACAGCTTGACAATTGTTGGAAATGGGCAGTCTTTGTGCCCTGACAAGCAATAGCTGTATTTCAATCAAGTGCACAAACTGTATCAAGGTGATAAAAGTGCCTGAAGATGGTTGATTTCAGCTGGCTACTATATACGACTACTGACTAATTCCGCTTATATAAAATAAATTATGCGACAGATACGAATGAATTTTGGTATTCAGCACTCTTTTAACTCCAATACGTGCCTTATAAGGTTTGACGTTTGGGGAGGCATTAACTAAAAAAAATTTCAATCATTTGTAGTGCTATTTTTCTGTATGTTGGGAAAACGCCACCGGTGATCAAAATAACCATTACTCGTTATTAGTGTTAACTAGTAACAATGCAAACGGACTGCCAGAAATAATCGGCAACACAACATTGTTCATAAAATGCACGCGCATGCATGCATGGCTTCGGGCCACTAAGCTCTTAATAAATCTGCAGTCCGCGCTACCTATTGTTAATGGTTGAATGGAAATCAGCAAACGTTTTAATTTAGGCCTATATGATTTCAGCGAAACTAAAAAAAAATTAATATATCCGTTCGCATTCAATATTTTTCGACCAAACTTGGCCAGATTGTAGATGAAATGGGCAGTGGTAAAAATAGGACGCTACAAAAAAAAAAAAAAAAAAAAAAAATACAAAAGAAGTGATATCTAAAACAAAACCCACAAGGGTGAAAGAACCCGCTAAGTTTCAGCCAATCAAGTAGTGATATCAGAGCCAAAAAGGCTGCCACCAAGTTACTACATTAGTTGCCAAGCTAATCCCACCGACTATTACCTCACACGTTAAATCAAAAACTTGACCATTGCTACCGATAGTATCAATGGTCAAGTTTTGATTTAACCTTTGATCTAATACTCGGTGGTCTTAGCTTGGCAACTAATGTAGTAACTTGGTGGCAGCCTTTTTGGCTACTTTGATTTGCTGAAACTTGGCGGGTTCTTTCACCCTTATGGGTTTTGTTTTAGATCAAGTCTAACTAAAACTGGCGAAAATTAACCCACAAGTTCAGCTCTTTAAAGGAGTGGTATCAGAAGATCAGAGTTGTAGGTAAGATGGATCACGTCCAAGTCAGTAACCCCCGACTTAAGACAGATTGCCACCAAATGAAAGTCTGAAGCATTTACCGCAATCTAGCGCTTGCTTGCAAGAAGTGTAGGAATGCTTACAGTTATTTTAAAGTGGCACTATCACCGGTTGTAAGCAGACGAAATCTGACAACATCTAGCGCTATGTAGTACCATCTAGCACTTGCTTGCACCAAGCGAAGGAATGCATAACGGCATTTCTTTTAATGAAACAAACAAGCCACGACATCCTCAATTATTGAGTAAAAATTTGGTTCGTCTTCGTGCACCTGGGAGCAAACTATAAAGGTTAACAATATCACTGCCGCTGGATAGCGCCATGATATTTTCGTTCGCACTTCAAACGGTGATAGTGCCACTTTACGGCACAAACTTTAATTCACGTGCCTCTTCATTATTGAGTGAAAATTTGGTGCATCCTCGTGCACCTCGGTGCAAGCTATAACAGTTACTAGATGGTGCTACGGTAGAATACAAAGCATCTACCGTGGCGCCATCTAGTGGTAGCGATATCGTCAACTGTACAGCTTGCACCGAGGTGCACGAGGACGCACCATATTTTCACTCACTAATTAAAGGGATATACCTCCCAGCGCCATTTTTCTCGATCCTCCACATCAAGTATGGCCCCAAAGGTCTATTTCCTTACCGTTAGTCTTTCCCTAGCTAAAAATCCTTTTTTTAATGTGGCGTCTTGGAGATTTTCTGTTGAATATAATGGAACTTTGTTTACGAACGACCCGTAAGTATATGACGCATTGCGCGCTTACATTAACCATGACGTTTCATCTCTGTGTGTGGATGTACTAATTTGCTAATAATTACCGTGAGATCAAACATCTAAAAGCGTAATGCCGTACAAATTAAAATTAATTATTCCAATAGATCTCCGAAGCAAAGTTACAAGACACTGGCCTAGAAAATCATAAATTGTGATGTTAAAATACGAGAATCATTCCGGTTTGTGACGACACGATTAATGCGTCATGGTGGTTCGTCGATTAGGCACAATGCTAAATGAGACAGTAGGTACGTTCTTCAACGCAGCACTATCTCAGATGACCTTGGTGTTCGTTTTTGCGCGGAAGGCGACCAGCGTGAACTGTTATAAGGCAGGCAGAATGTTATAAGGCGGGCCGGGTGTCCCTTTAAGTTCAAAGGTAGAAATACCACGCAGAAAAAAGCTTGAAGGTACATTCCTCCCAGCGCCATTTTTCTCGATCCTCCATATCAAGTTTGGCCCCAAAGGTCTATTTGCTTACCGTTAGTCAATCCCTTGCTAAAAATTCGTTTTAAAATGTGGCATCTAGGAGATTTTCTGTTGAATACTGGGAACAAATTTAATAGCATCCTGCTATTATACAAATGATCTTTTGCGCACTTACAACTATGTACACCTTTGCTTTGAGCATAAAAAATGATCGTTTTCGTTATACTGGGGCTTTAAACAATGTCATTCAACAATGCCCTCTTTGGCTTCAACAATGGAGAATTCCTTTCGCCTTCGGTGACCTATGAAAAGGGTTTAAAGGGTTTAACGAGCGTTAACCACTCCTGGTCATCTGCCCGAAGCCCTAAAGCCCAATGTCTGCAACAGCCAGATTCGGTGACCTATGTTCTTATTTATAACATTAAAAAAGTTTACATTGTTGTCGGGCTACTTGAACCTCGATACAGTGCGATCATGTTTTATGCCCAAAGGTGTACATACTAACTTTTAGTCGTTGCTAATAATTACCATGACATCAAAAGTTTAAAAGTCTAATGCGGTAAAAATTGAAATTATTTATGCCAATAGATCGCCGAAGCAAAATTATAAAGTGTGATGTTAAAATACGAAAATCTTAACCAGTTTGCGACGACACAATTTTTGCGTTCATACTGTTTCGCCTACTGGGTACGCCCAAGGCAACTGAGATAGCAGCTGCGTTCCTCGCTGCAAGGAACGCAGCTCCTATCTCAGTTGGCCTTGTATATACTTTGCCGAGTCTCGTGAAACGGTGTGATGCTAACATGCGCGGATAGAGATCTGCGCGTGGCTGTTAAAAGGCAGACGGAATGTACCTTTAACTATTCGGATGTTCCTTTCGGTAGATATGTTCGAGTTTATCCGTAAGATCTGACTTTCGTTCGTCCAGATATTATTACAAACAAAAACGTCAAGTGTGCCGTAAAAAAGGGGTTATATGATTAAAGTTTCATTTTACTTGTTAAAATGTACACGGATAAAAATTGGTGATTTCTAATTGAAATAATCAAATGTACAATTCAGAAAATTG
>JAHWFP010028477.1:1069-17197 GCA_023313725.1 Lithobius niger
AGAAAAAAAACAAGCGCGTTTTTTATCGAACAAGCGTGATTTCATGACAATTTTGGCTTGTCAATTGATAAAAAATGTTAATTAAGGTAATAAAGAGATGCGAGTAATCTATTTCGCTTTAACAGAAAATAAAGTTCCAATATAAGTAATTCAACCGTACTCAAAAACTCGTTTTTTCTTTCAATTTTCGCATTTTTCGGATGCAAGCCTCAATTTGGACGTAAGACGCAAGAACAGTGACATGTCTGTGTTTGAACCTTTTTTTTTAATTCCAGTTTTCGGTTAGATCTAATCATTAAAGAAAAAACTAATAATTGGCTAATAAAACATCCGGAAGTTGTGAAACGAGTACTAAACCAAGTTCGAGCAAGCACATCTCTTCTCCCAGCGTTGGGAACTTGTATGCAACGTCATCCGTAAAAAACATATTTGTGCTTTACCATCCACTAACACGGTTACGCGGTTGGCATGAATTCGGTGAGGCGTCCCCAGGACACCTTGCTCGCCTTACCCTTCCTATGGCCCTGGTGCCATGTCTTGATCGTAAGCAGTGCTTTTGCAAAGTTTACAAAGTGTATCAAGAGATGGTGCCACTTGAACAAGAAAGCAAGCGGCAATTTTTCCAGGGTCCATAGATGGCGCCACTTACCTTGGAATTAGCGAACGACCCCTACATTAACGAAAAAACTGAATATCGCTGGAAATATCTTGAGGTGGGAATTTCATGCACCAAGGCTCACTTGCCACGAAACTTGAACCAAACAGGAATAAAATGTCGAACTTTGCCGTTTATATACGATTTCTGCCCAGTTTTGGCCTCAAGACGTAAAGTATCCTATTTCATAGAAAAATATTTCATATTAAACTGTTGAATTTGCTGCATCAACGCTCCTTTATCATGAAATTTCATCCTACAAAAAACAAAATTACGGATCTTATCCATTCCCAAAGACAAACGGACATGCAGGCAGACATACAAATCCAATTTCCGTCGAATGTTCCGTTTAGCTCGCTTCACTCACGTTTATCCTGTTATTTTTGATAATTTTTGTGGTACTTGGGCAAGAGTCCTTGGTATTGCTATCTCTAAACGAATTAATATTTATGGAATAAATGACTGACAATATATCACTGTTTATAATACAAACCTTGGGTTGCATTCCAATCACGTATAAATCCGACTACTTTGACTATGTGCAATTGAACCGAAAGCAAGACTGGTCATGTTTCAGTTTGATAATTTAAAAAAAGGCATGTTTTTCATTAAACTAGTGTACATGCGGCACGTTGGTAGGAAAAGAAATTGTTTTAATGTCCTAAATTCGACAATTTTGTTGAACTATAATTAAAGCTGCGCCTTTCCAGACTTTCCTCAGAGTCTTTATTATGAAGCGCTGTTACATTGCATCGCTTTGAATGACTAGGCATGCAAATTCGTTTTCGAGATCACTGACGAGAGTTCAATGGGGATATGAGCTCTAATGTTTTTGTTCTCACTCAGTTGAGGTATAGAGGATATTTCACTCTATTCTCGTGTCGAGGTATAACTATGGCTCCACGCTACACGTATTGACATTGTTGACAAGTTCAATGTTGGACATAGCACAAGACAACCATCAAAACAGGTTGACCTTCTGTCATCCGAGAAAACGTCATCAAACTTCGAACGAAGACTCTCGTAATCTCCAATACGCTATTTGAACGATTTCGTTCGTCGTGCTTCGACTAGTTCCATCAAGGGTGAAACCTGCCTAATTTTCAGTTTCATCTCAAACACTCATTTTCGGAGATAACTAAGAAATGTTCCAGTATCCAATCTGAAGACCATCGTTAACTTTCGAGAGGAAGTTTCGTTCAGGTAATTTCATGGAATTCTTTCTTCAAAAGGAACTACAACTTTAAAAAGAATATAAGACTACACACACGGCCACTTCAGTGATACCCTACTTGCCAACCAAACTTTATACAGAAACACTAAGAACACAAAATGCAAACACAACAGGAAGTTTACCCAACTTACCCTTGCCTCAAAAACTACTATCATCGCAAAATCCTTGGAGGAGATGACCGTCGCAGGTCGCAGGATGCGGAAATAATCGCAACCGGCATCTATACCGCAACCTGCGATATATGTAAGGCAGTGTCTGAGTCTGAAATAGGGTGATATATCTGATCGCCTTCACACCTCTAACTTTTGTTTTTGATTAATGAAAACGTTCTTGGCAAATGCTTTCGCAATAGTTTGTTTGGTTTGTCTTGCGACGGTGCAAGAATTTCACCTCCAGCGTCGCAAAGGAATGGATTACACGTAGCGTGGTAGGGTCGGACCACGCAATACTACACAACAGCTCAAGAAACCGTTCTAGATTTTGCGAGATGCATGTGCAAAACTCAAATGCATCTGACATCAATTCTCGCCTTTTTGCGTTATTTTACTGATTCTTGTATCTCATTGGATGTTGATTTTGTTAATGCATCGACACAAAATTGGATTAATAAACGAACGAATACTTATCATCAAGAATTTATAGATTTTAAATGTGACTGAAAATAAGTAACGTTCGGTATATCGTGTCAACAGAGGGAGAGCACTGTTACAATCGGACATCTTAAAAGCACGCCAATGTTGTGGTTTGAACTTGGTTGTAGCAAGAATTTATAGGGGGTTTGGTTGTAGCCATTGAGTTAATAAATTGTATAGGTTGTAGCCTAGCTTAAATTCGATAATGACAATAAGGGATCCACTTCAGAACCGGTAAAGGTACAAAAGAACGGTGAATTGAAAGCCGTCTTCTCGGGGAAAATACCGACAGCGTATTACTAACAACAAGAATTCTAACAGCAAGAATTCTTGCTAACAGTGGGAAAAGAATGAATGACAACTTGAAAGCTGTCATGTTGGAGCAAACCAACGTCTATATTGATATCGCTTTAAAAAAAATAACAAATTGAACAAAGTGAGAAGATTGTTGCCAGATCAAATACATAGCTAAAAGCATGAAAGAAAGAATAAAAGGGGTAGGTTAGGTTAGAGAGCTTCTATTTAGCCTTCTCGATGTAGCAAGACTGACACTGTGAGACCTAGGTGAGACAGACAGTTCCCTTGACAGCAAATGTTTTATGCAAGGCTGATTGAGATATTGCCACGAAGTGTTAGCTGAATGAATCCAAGGGTATCCCTGTCCAGGGATAAAACGGCGGGAAATATCGCATGGTTTGGTTCGTGTGATTTGCTGTCAGGTAAGCTACGTATATGTAAGTTTGTTAATTGTTATGTCGAAATTATTAATCTGTTAAAATCGAACACTTGTGCAAATAAATGCTTTGCAGCGGCTTGAAAAGAGCATTTCGCTGGTCACTTTTGTTCTAGATTTGTTCTACCAAAGCCGATAAACAATCAAGTCGATCGATTGAAAGGATTTTCAGGAGATTTTACTAATTTTTTTCTTTCTCCGTATTCGACTAGCGACAAAGCAAATTCTGGTTTATCCTTTTCCACAAGGATAAAAATTTAAGTGCAGTGACTTTGCCGTAATTGAGGCATGTCGCATAACATAGTGTCAAATTGAACCGCGCCATTTTTGGCAATGCTTCCGTGCTGCTTGTTGATTTTAGGTGATGTAATTAACAATTTTACATTTGTCTGAAGTGGTGGTCGTCTGTGCGGCTGGTTCCCCGGCATCTTTCCAACACTACAGACAATTGATTCTTTTACCCTAAAAATTAGGTGCTTGGCACATTTGTCCTTTAATGCTTGCCGATGCAACAAACGGGTTGGAAATGGTTTGGGGGAACACAGGGAGCCGGAACGGAGAATAACATACCAACAACAGAACAGTTGTGGATAAGTTGTTGCGTTGCCGACGTGATCTCTGGTGTACTCTAGTTAGGCAATGGTTGTTGTCCGTGCCGGCTCCCTGTTGGGGAGGGAGATGGGGGGGAGTGTTGAGTTTATCCACCCCAAAATGTGCTGAGCAAGGACTGTTGACTCAGCTGTTCCTGTTATCTCCCTCACTACAGTGTTGCCTGTTGGAGGAAAAACTATAGAGCAGCGACAAGTGACGTCATATGGGCTACAAGAGCGATAGCTGCAAGGGGCACTGGATTAAAATGGAGGGTTAAACAACGGCACTTCTAGTCAAGGCAGTGCTTTGAGAGCGGATATCATAGGCTTAAAAAAACCTTGTTTTCTCCAATCCCTTATGCTGATAGGTTGTAATTGGAAAATAAAGATTCCACTTGCTTAAAAATGTCAGCAACTGCGGACAAATCGAGAAAAATCGCGCATTATAGGTCTAAAAAATCCACTCTTAATTTAGCATTGTCTTCAGTAAGACGCCCTTCTTTTCCCCTTCCAGCGACCCTTGTAACTATCCCAGTTACTGGCTCCAGCATAGAGTTATATACAATAATACAACGTTGTGTCACTGCCCTGTACCAATGCAGTAAGTTCTTTGTGCTTTGCAGCATCTAGTGCCGTCTACCATTATTTAGTTCTATGCTATGTAGCACTTATTCAACAAGCAAAGGAATGCGCAAAGAAATTTCTTTTTGCACAACAAACTACCCAAGTGCCTCCTTAATTATTGAATGTAGAGTTAGTGTGTCCACGTGTACCAGGGAGCCAGCGGTCGTGGTTAACGGTATCACTGTCACTAGATGGCGCCCATTTAGCAGTTCAAAATCTGTGTTTCAAAACAGTCAATATATAGAAAAAAGTGCCCGTCATGTCCTTAGGCTTAGCTTTACAGCATGCTTTCTGGTGCACGTAGGCGCACCAACTTTACACTAAAATATTAAGGAGGCACGTAGCTTGTTTGATGTGTAAAAAAAAAATTATTTGTGTATTCCTTCACCTGTTGAAAGTAAGGCTAGACAGCAGGAAATGGCTGTAGATGCTGCAGCTTGTCATTTGGTTGCAATTCCCCTTTAAGGAGTTTCTGGTTTGTTTGTTTCGTTAAAAGAAATGGCGTTGTGCATGCCTTCGTTTGATGCAAATTAAGTGCTAGATAGTACTAAATAGCGCTAGATGTTTCCAGATTCTGCAGACTTTCCCCCAACTCCTATCAGGGCTCATAACTATAAACCCGACTGGGAAAGTCGCTGCCCCCCCCCCCCCTACCCACCTGCTTGCCAGATTCCCATTCCGCCATTGGGACTAATTCCTGAACTTGAATTTGGAGTTTATGGTCAGTGACTACACCCCTCAGCCGCATTATTTCGTCATCAGCTAGCTTTAAGAGAAATTTCTGCTAAACTGCGGCGAGCCACAGACCTGGCATTTTTTAGAATATACATTTACACTTACACCAAACTTCATTTCTACTAGTTCGTGGTGATGCAAGTATAAATTTATATTCCAAAGATGTCCGTAATTCGCCACTGTAATTACCGTCGTATGCCGATATTCAATAACTATCTGGCCACCACTAGCTATTTATAAATTCTGTCGGCTGACGACTAATTTTCGGCTAAATTATCGAAATGAAGCATAAATATCAATGCGGAGATTTGCTACACGTGAAAAGGATGAAAGGGAAGGCATTTTCTTCCTTTCTTTGTATTTGTGTGTGGGGGAAGGGGGGGCACCCAAAGTATTCGCGAGTCACCTAAAGCATTTCTAGATGATATCCCTAAAGAGAAAAGATCTCGGCCTCAAAATAATGGAAAGTAAAATAAAATCTGAACCAGCTCATAAGCCACTTTTGTATGGGTAAGGTACAATGTGCTAAAATGTAAAAAGTTTGAACACATCAAGGAAAATTTATTGTAGGCCTAGTGAAATCAAAACACAATTTAAAACAATGTTGTACAGATGGTTTTAGAACTCAACTTAGATTCTAAATTTATACAATTAGGCAAAACCAGAACTTTTTTACAGGTTTTTTTTTTTTATTAAGGATTGGGAAGCTGAAGTTGGCTGATAAAGAGGAGGGGCGCGTGTCCCATTTGGGACCGTGGGACTGGGCCAGTCCACCTCTGACTATTAATATTGGAACACTTGAGTAGAAACAGAAAGTGGCTAGAATGCTAATGAACATGGTTACAAACAATTTGCGCTCAAGTTGCTGGAAAGAAAACTGTTCGGCGAGCTTGTTCCTTTCAGAAGTCCCAAACCCAATCTTTTTTTCTTTTCATGGCCTTTCTTATTTCTTAGTCTTTTCTTTTAATGCTTTGTAATTCTGCGAAAGGTACTTGAAATTTGTTCGACTTGTTATTTCGAAGACCTTAAGTTCTTGAAATCCATTTTGCCGTAGCTGAGACGTTAGTCTTCTTCAAATCGTAATGTTGGTGTTAGAAGCTGCGTCCACTGCATCGTGGTTGTTTGTAGAAGGAGCGTTGTGCTGGTTTTGATTTGGCGCTCTCTTCCTCTGATCTCGTATTTGGTTTGCTGTTCTTGCTCCACGTTTCGTCCAGCTGATGAGGGAGAATTGGCTACATCCTGATGGTCAATCTAGAGGTAAGCAGGGGAATGAATGTTCATGTGGGAGAGGTGAAGGTTCTCAAATGCATCGTACGGTTTAATTATTGCTCTGTTGTTCTCCTACCATTTGTCTAATACCTGTGGTTTAACTACCAGCTGGCTAGTGCGTGGTGCCAATTGTCTCCTATATTTGTCGTAAAAAAATAAATTAAGCTTTGGGCGAGTTACCACCTCCGTGGTTAGCTCGGCAACCGCATGATTGAGAAACTGACTTTCTGACAGTCTTATAATAAGCTATTGCTTTTACAATTTCAGTATATTGGTTGTGCTCAATTCTGGCAGTGTAATTCAGTGTTTGTTATTTAATAATTTTTTTGTAGAATGGATGAAGACCAAATCAAGTTAATCGAAAAACTGCAAACACAACATTGTGATCGGCTACAAGAATATCTCAATGGCCTACGTCGACCCGATAAGACGGATATCATCCTGGCATGCGGTGGCAGTGTCTTCGTTGCTCACAATATAATTCTGCAGTCTAGTGGAAATTTCTTTTGCCATAAAGTGAAGAATGTAGCAACAAATGGAACTGTAGTTGTAACAGAAACAGACCCAGACACGTTGAAGACAGTACTGAATTTTTTGTATTTGGATGTACCCAAGATCACAACATATGATCAATTAAGTCGTCTAACAGCTGCTGCTCACTTGATGGAGCTACGGGACTTAGTTGAATATTGCTGTGATGTGATGCTTTTAATGTTGTCGGAAGATAATGCATTTGAAATATTAAAGACGCTTCAACGATGCGGTCAAGTGAGACACTGGACGAAAGTGTTACAGTTCATGACGGCTAACTTTAGCTATTTAGTCCAAGAGGACTTTGTCTCTGCATCTGTAGATGACTTGAAAGATCTACTGCAAGTCGCAAAAGCAAATCGCTCGTGTTTAGATATGATACTGTTTGGTATTATGTTGTGGTTGAAACACGACTTTACATCACGTGAAAGATGCGCAGGCGAAATATTTAGTTCCATTGACGCAACCCTTGTGAGCATTTACGGTGTGCAGCAAGTGTTGGAATATGATGGAATAACATCATTTTCAAAAGATGTACTATGCCTCATAAAAGAAATGGCTGTAAACATATACCTTTGTAATGAATATGCAGTACCTGATGAGCCAACTTATGACTACAGTTCGTTTTTGTGTGACAACTACAAAATTGTTTTTTTCGGTGATGAACGCTTGGAGGAGACTTTCAATCCTGATCGAATTTGTGCAGTAAAATGCGGTCACCCTACGAAAATTATGCAGGTATTCAGTGTGGGAAATATGACATGGCACCCAGTTAAAGAGGTACCTTTTAACGTGTCAGAAATTGTTGCTTTACCTTTGCAGCAAAGTGATAAAGAAATTCTAATGGTTAGTGGCAACGACACCAAACACTTCCTTCATCATGACATATTGACTAATAAAAGTGAAAAGGGGAGTAAATGTTTTGGTTTGGACAACATAAACGAAAGTATTATGTGCTGTTTCAATGATTATATTTACCTCATTGGAGGCGGACAGTACTGGAGTGCGTCTGATAAATGTCAAGTCCTTTTTTGCAAAAATGTTGATGGTTTGAAAGTGTGGGAATATGGCCAACCTCTGAAATATGCAGTTAGTAACCATTTGTTGATGGTGACGGAGTCTTACATATTCGTAATCTCCATTTTGTATGGAAATGTTGTCATACAGTTCAACTCTGGACCAGAAAAGGGACTTGATTGGAGTGTCTTTTACTGCACGCTTCCTAACTCCGTGGACGAGAATAATTTCTTCGTGTACCAAAATACTCTCTCTGCTTTGCACATTGAGAATAGGGAGACGGTCATATTATCTTTTGACCCGGTTAGAAAGCAAATGTGCGAAAAGCGTTATCCGGTACACCTTTTGGGCCATCTTCAAGTGCATCACATTTGTTTATTTCCGCTGAAGGTATACGCCAACTGTGTGTATGTTTCCACTGACATTGATCGAATCATCCCTGATTATGTTTGGTACCCTGAAACTGGCGTGTGGGTTAAGTTAGATGCTGTTAAAGGACAAAATGAAATCTTGAAAGAGATTTACACTTCTGTTAAGTGGGTTTATGTTACTCAGTAATGTTTTGCTGTCAACTTTATTTTATTATTGCAGTATGCAGTATTTGACTTCATTCTTATTTTGCAGTGTTCTATTTTAAATAACCAAGCTCGTACTAGTAGCGTTATGTTTATTTGGCTGGGTTACGTTTTTAAATCAAGCTACACTCGGTTTGTACAGACATATTGAAAGAAAAAATATTAGCCCGTCTTTTATTGGCAGAGATAAAGAATGGATATAATACAGTTACCAGAAATATTCATTTATGTCATGTTTATTGTAAATGGGAATCTATAGTTAACAAAATTTTTTAAATGCTAGTGCTGAATTCTACTCATCCAACCAGACACCACCTCATTACAATCTTTATTTAAATTGGTGTTTTCTGTCCACCATGACAACTAGTAATTAGGTGAAAAGTAATTAAACCTTTTTTGATTTGTGCTGGGTTTGGGATATCTTCATGTGATCATTTCAAAACAGTTAGCTAACTTGGCGATTCAGGCCATCACCGTAATGTTAGTAGTTGTTTACAAAATGCAAAATATGATGGCTAACGTTTGGCACACAGAAACTAATGATATTGTATTGTATCAGCGGGAAAAAAAAAATGTAATGACCGTCCTCTAGTACTTTTTTCACTAGTTTTCTAATGACCCAAGCCTGGTAGTTAGTTCTGATGTTTTCATAATAATAATGAGTTGTAAAAAAAAAGTTAATAAAAAATTGTTTCCTTGCTTCTCAAACGTGTTTATTCCGTGCTCTTGCAGATGACATTGATACTGAAATTTGCCAGGAAACTTGTGCTTTCATGTGTTGAATTGGGTTATTACCAGTCCCATTCAGTGCTTCGTTATTATTATTATCGTAAACATTGTTAACACGTATATTGTGGAACAACAAACAAACAAATTCAGGGTCAAAATGCCCACGTTCACAAAGAAGACAAACCAAAATGTGTAGCAAATTTTTGAAACCTGTGCAGCTTTCTCCATCAGGCTCTAAAGGGATTGTTCTGGGCCTTATTCACATCACAGCTCACATAATCATCTGCTTTCAAATTTTGCGTGTCATTGCCTCCTGTATTTGGACCCGATCTGATGGATTCGCCACTGCTCAGTAAAGTAATACGACAGCTCACCAATCCTTAGATGTGACATATTCTGGTAAGATGGAACCTGAATGTTCATCAACGGAGTATTCACACATTCATGCAGACTCTTAGACACCCAAGATGTTTATTGCTTGCTGAATTTGAGTGCAACAACGTTTTTGTCTCTCTCCACTTTATCTCGTAATTCGTCATCTTGCAATGTACTGCTATCCCGTTATGTTCTACATCATTGCGAACATTCCCTATATGCTGCACCAACCAGTGGCGTAACTAGCACATCGTATGCCCCCCTGCAAGATTTATGTTAACGTCTCTAAACACATTAATTTTTCCATAACAAAGAGATGTGTTGTTGATGGTAGAAGTTTCAGGGGACCCAGGGAAGGGGGAACATGTTAAAGGAGAATGTCAGGAAAAAAAAAGAAGTGGGTTCATCCTTTTTCCTGAGGATTTGGGTAGGTGTAGAAAGCCCATGGTTTGTGTTGCACGATATATCTATTATATTAATACCATAAGGATTTGTGGCTTAATGAATTTGAGTTTTCTTCTCGAGAGCCTTGGTCTTCTGCTGCACGCTCTATTGCACAATTTAAACCACAAACGGAAACAACAAGTCAAAGAGCCAGAATGCTTCCACATGCTCCACTGCGAAAGGCTCCACTGTGTAGGAGTATCACCACAATGAACATAAACAGCAACAATACAACTTTAAACAAAACAAAAACACGTACAACAATATCTCTTTAAACTTGACTACAATGCGGTGCACGCGTATCATTGCTACCTTGCAAACTGTGTCCGGTCACGTGGAATATGGCACTGTTGCAGCCCTTTCGAATGTCAATCTAGTAGCAGTCGCCACTTGGCCGGTAGACCTTAGAAAGCACTCCCATTTCACAATTTTTAATCGCTACAGACCAAATACGTCTTGTATGATGCGTGGTTTCTCTAATTTATGCATTAACGAAATTGTGCAAATTTCTTAAAATTCCAGTATTAATGAAGAAAAACCATTTATTTAGCCCTTATAAATATGAGCATAACGCCGCAAACCGTTCTTCTCTAAATTATGCGGTCCAAGAGATACCCCCTTTTTAGTGGCATGCTGTGTAGCTAGTCGCCATTTTGGCGAGTAAGGCTAAATTCCAAGTCGCCAACTGTTGATTTCCACTCGACAGATGGCGAGTGGCGACTGACAATGGGAAGGGTTGCATTGTTGGTGGGCTACAGGTTTTGACTTTTGGACTTTTCGTTGTGCTAAAAAAAAAACTAATCCGTGTTTCATCTAAAAGCGGACAACTTTAAACCAAACGACGAAGGTTGTTAATTTCGAGGCCCAATCGAAATTGGCTTCCTGATACGATGGAACGAAAAATTTATTTCGTAGATGCTGGCTTTTGGAGCAGAGTTCAATTGTTTTAAAGTGGACGAAAACAATCATTGCAAGCGTGGTATTGATACATCATACTTTTGATACATAACTTGCGACAATTTTGCGGTGCACGTACGTCATTTGTTTCAAAGTTGGCGTGAACAATCAAGGTTATGAACTTAAACCAGTGATAGGGTTTTTCAGCACTGAGTCGAGCATAGGTATTAAACAATTTTTGTCACAAAATGGCAGAAAGGTAAGAAAGGGTTGTGGGGTCAACCTCTCACAACTCGCCCAACTAAAATATAACGTGGAGTAGGGTGTTCAAGCACACAACAACAAATCAATATCAGTTGATATCTCTTCAGACATAATTTGAAGCCAAACAAGTTACCAAGCAGGTATGCGAGGGGAAGGGGTGGAAGGAAGTCCCATTAACATTGTCTTCTGGCAAAATATTCATTTGTCAGTGCACGGAGGTGGGTGCAAGGTCACACCAGGTCGCATTGTGGAAGAGTAAAATTTAGGATTAGTCAAACAGTTAATTATTGCAAACGTGATTTGGTTTCCTAAGGATACCAAACACCGGGAGAGGATTAAGACCCACCGAGCAGTATGCAGGTCCAGCTAGTATAGATAAACTAGAGGAAGCTCGTGCTATGCACAGGGCCGGCCATGAATTAAGTTTACGGACACACTTTTCCCAGCACTCTTCCCGACATTTTTCAGATTGAACCTGTTCGCCGACGTACGTGCCTGGTCCTGATCCACCACTCCCGCCTGGCTGCTCTTTCACGAGGCCGGTAGAATGGGAGAGTCCACTTGCAATGCGGGCGTGAGGAGGGGGGAAGTGATTGTACGGCCTTTTACTGTTTTTTTCTTATCGGCTCTTTTCTTATCAGCTCAGCCGGCATCCAGCATTATTATGTAGATAGAGAAACGGCGGTTATTTTTATCTCACGGAAACGAGCCCTTTGGTCGGCAGGAAACACTTTCAATAACAAAGGACTTTCCTGTCAGATCAAGTGTGTGCCTCATAATGGCCTTTGTCTGTTGGATATTTTTCAGTAACTGGTAGGCAGGGAACATTTGTATGATCTACGACACCTGCGTCACTGGCAACAGCCTGCACATTACAATTTTGATCGGAATTTTTTATTTTGCAATCCCCGACTTCACTTTCACCATTTTCTGAAGTGCTTGGCTCTTGTAAAGTGTCTGCTTCCGAATTTGGAACTTTTAATGTAATGAACAAATCATCACTGTTTTCTGCAGCATGTAGCAGAAAGAATTGATCAACTTTTGCAAGTTTATGTATGCGGATGCAAATTGTCCAACACAAAAATTTTGCAAAATGACTCTTAGTTTAGCAGCTCGTCTGATTAAATGCCAGCGGCTTGGCACCTATCCTTCATGCCCTCCCTACACCAAGGAAAATCTTCTAGTTGACTCCCGTGTCTTGTACCCTGGTCAGCTGGGTGTCTTAACAATAGGGCAGAGTGAAAGATAGAAACAAGAGACCAACAGCGATAGCATTACACCAGACTGTAGCTTGACGAATCCTTTACGGAATTTCAAAGCTGAGCTTGAAATAAATATGTGGGCTGTATCTTACCTAGCTTATTTTTACGCCCAATGTGCCCCATCATTGCCTCCTCCCCCCCCCCCCCCCGCAACTGCGGGGGCTATAGTTACGCCACTGGCACCAACCTCGTTCGTAAGCCCTTTCACATCTCACTGATACACGCGGCATCACAGTCATTACAAGATACTTTATATACTCCTGCTTTTGTGTTAACAATGGACCCCCCATCTTATCTTCATCCATTGATTTCTGCGGCACTCGAGCACTTCCTACGACACGTTTCATCCTAGTGCCAGTCATCTTCCGGATGCCATCTACATTCTTCAAGTACGTCTTAATCCAGTGCCTCCTTCAACTCTCACGCACCAGTCCCAGTACAACTTCCAGGTTGGTTAGCTTTATCTTTGGAGCTTCTTCCGCTCGCTCATGATGTTCTACCTCTTGGTCCTTATTACCCCTTTTTCCATCGGAACGGCGCTCCAAATACTGGAGACAATGACGCACGCAAAATTTGAAAGCGTACGATTCCGTGAGAGGTGATGTGAGTAGGGCCCAGAAGAATTCGTTAGGGCCAGATGAAGAAAGTTACATAGCTTTCGAAAATTTGCTAGACAATTGGTGTGTCTTCTTTGCGAAAGTTGGCATTTTGACTCTAGATATTGTAGTAAGAAACGCAAACTGCTTCCAGTGGGTTACCCACTATCACTATGTTTACATGGCCACAGGAAAGCACAATTTAACAATATGCTTTGAAATGAGCATGAAAAACACACAAGTTTAATATCAATTAGCTCTCACCCACAAAGATCTCAAGACAGACTGTTTCGCCCTTGTTTGGGCTCGTCAGTAGAGAATACATTGTGGATGAGAGCTAGGCTACGCTTGCTAGGGCAAATGACAAGGGCGATACAAATACGGTTTCAGCAAGCGAAATAGCAGATACGTCTGCTTGTTTGGGGCTCCATTCTACTGAATGGTTGACAGCCAGGCCTAGGACAATTTTTACCAATTGATCATTTAATATCAATTAGCTCTCACCCACGAAGATCTCTAGACAGACTGTTTTGCCCTTATTCGTGATTATAGCCATTCCTTTAAGGAATGCAATTCATGCCAGTAGCTGAGAAACCCCTTCTTTCTGCCATCCCTTTGGTAAATAGTGGACATGTCCCACGCTGCTCTACTCCTGCGTGTAGTAAACTGGGTCTGTTTAAACTACAGTAACCAAACATATTCAAGTCTTAGTGGTCTTCCTATCATGTACACTTATTTTTAGTTTATTTACCTGAAATTCCAGTGGCACTGTAACTGTGGCTGCCATCTTTACCAGGCCTGCCCACAAAGATGTCCCTTTTGACTCCTAAACCACCTCCGTGAAGCTGTTCAAGTTTTGTATTGCCAGCTGGGAGAAAGCGCCAAGAACCGGTGTTTACAAGACCCTCGGAGGCGACAAGGACTGGATGCGCATCCTTATGAAGCACTTCAGAGTGGTTATGTAAACTTTGTGATAGTTACTAGTTCTTGTAACTAGAAGGGTCAGCAATACTAGGAAGAGCTGTGTTGAGTCGCTGTTTGAAATACAGAAGGTTTCAGTAACGGTCGGTTGCTGTAGTTTGTTTCAAGTATTCACCTCACAGAAATAAAAATTGTTTTGACACGAGGGTGCTGTTGTGTCTCTTTTTAAAGAGCTTTGCCACAAGGTTGTGGGTTGCTGGATTTGTAGAGATTGTGAACCAATCTGGTGACCTATTCTTTGCGAATCTTGACGATCAAAATGCAGGGGGCCATCCCTTACTGGAAAGTAATTAAGTTTTGGAAGTGTGACGGACACATTGACAATATCGTTCAATACAAGCAATATGGACGGCTTCTTGGCGGGTCAACCACTCATAAGCTCAGCCATTTCATTATCAACATTGTACTGTCACTTGACGATAAAATCCACGCTGACGCAGCCTATTTTGACTTAAAGCTTTTGACATGCCGAGCTTCTGAGTCTTCCATGAGATAGGCTTTTCCGGAGCATGGCTTGTGTGGATTACGGATTTCCTTACCGAAAGGAACTAGAAGTGCGTGGAGGGCTATCTATCCTACACAGTGGCAATGCGCAGTGGAGTGCCGGAGGGAACCCGAAAAATGTGAAACCAAACTGCGCTCGACATGCTTTTCATCCTATTCGTGAACTCCCATTTACGGTCACCTTGAAGAGTACAATTGAGTTTTCCTCGATGATGTCAGTATCTTTACCGTCTGAAACGATTTAGCTAACCGACAAAACTTCAGACGGACTTCTTCAGCGTGGTATCTTGATGTATTCTTGGATCTCAATGATGGCAAGGTGCAGTTTTCAGTTTCGGCATCTGACAGACTAACACAAATGAGCCCAGGAACCACACTCAAACATGACGGGAAGCCAAATGGGCCATGTCAATATGGCTCAGTAGTAGTAACTCTACATTTGGTTTCAAAGGTCGTGGGTTCAATTCCCCGCTCAGGCGGTCTGACAAAAGTGCAAAAGGCAACATAAATAGGTTTGCCTTCGTATTTATTGTACCACAACACAGTGCAAGAACTTCAGTGAGAGCTTGGCATTCTCATTGATTACGACATTCAAAGTCATGTTCCAAAGGCATATGGAGCTCTCAGTCATTCGAACCGCCTTCCCAAGGAAAGCCTTTCTCATGCTGTATCACAGCATTCTCCAGTATGCGTACCAAGCATTCAGGGTTTGTTTTGCTGCGACAAGCTGAGATGTGTCTGGCAATACATTTCTAAACCTGTTGTTTGGCTCAAAAATCCCTTCTGCCCGTGCCGGCTCTCTGGCCTGTTGCTCCCAATACTTAACTACTGTGTATTACAGGTTATCTTATTCTTGCTTTCAAGACCCTCACTGTTAGAACCCAACATCCATGGTAAGGTTCATATTTTCCACAAATTCAACCACTCACAACCCCAGTAGCAGAAAGACGGTGATGGGTGCCGTACATCGCACATTTTTTTCTGTTCCTGCAGATCGAAAACGAGGGTGGTTTATTTCTCCTCTGTCCAAACCCACGATTCAAAACATTGACACTGTACTTATAACGATGAGAAACTTTGACGGGAATGACTTGAAGTGGACACAGTAGATAAGAGTTTTCATTCTCCTAAACAGCCCTCCAACTGGATATAAAAATACCAGGAAATTTTTGAACGCTGCCGAAGTTTGGAGCATCTTGTTATCGACACTAATGACAGTAATGTCAGCGCTCCAAACAAAATTGCCAATCATTTAATTTCAAAAGTCATTTCCAGAACTGCTGCAAATGCAAGTTGTCTACCATGTTTTAAGTAATTTACACTGGCTAGTTGTCCAATGTATTATGTATTTTAAAGTAAATGTGTAAATTTTATCAATGGCAGAAAATTGACTTTTAAGTGATAAATAAAGAAAGTCAATTTTCTGGAGTGAACGTAAAACTATATAATTTCACCATAATACCATCCTGAATGAAAAAAAA